>PVIY010061988.1:0-11031 GCA_004026745.1 Myrmecophaga tridactyla | reverse complement strand
TCTGCAACAGGTCCAGGCTGCTGTACAAGCTGCTCTGCCACTTGGGCCATATGATCCAGCAGATCCAATGGTGCTGGAAGTGTCAGTGGCAAATAGAGATGCTGTCTGGAGCCTTTGGCAGGCCCCTATAGGAGAATCACAACACAGACCCTTAGGATTTTGGAGCAAAGCCTTACCATCTGCTGCAGATAACTACTCTCCTTTTGAGAAACAGCTTTTGGCCTGTTACTGGGCCTTGGTAGAGACTGAACGCTTGATTGTGAGCCACCAAGTTACCATAAGGCCTGAGTTGCCTATAATGAGCTGGGTGTTGTGTGACCCACCGAGCCATGAAGTTGGGCATGCACAGCAGCACTCTATTGTAAAATGGAAATGGTATAATCGAGATAGGGCCAGAGCAGGTCCTGAAGGCACAAGTAAGTTACATGAAGAAGTGGCACAAATGCCCATGGTTTCCACTCCTGCCACATTACCTTCTCTTTCCCAGACCAGAGCTATGGCCTTTTGGGGAGTTCCTTACAGTGAATTGACTGAGGAAGAGAAAACTCGGGCCTGGTTTACAGATGGTTCAGCATGATATGCAGGTACCACCTGAAAGTGGACAGCTGCAGCACTACACCCCCTTTCTGGGGTGTCCTTGAAGGACAGTGGTGAGGGGAAATCCTCCCAGTGGGCAGAACTTCGAGCAGTGCACCTGGTTGTTCGTTTTTCTTGGAAGGAAAACTGGCCAGAGGTGCGTTTGTATACTGACTCATGGGCTGTTGCTAATGGTTTGCTGGATGTCAGGGACTTGGAAAGACCATAATTGGAAAATTGGTGACAAAGAGGTCTGGGGAAGAAGTATGTGGATAGACCTTTCTGAGTGGGCTAAAAACATGAAGATATTTGTGTCCCATGTGAATGCCCACCAGAGGGTGACTTCAGCAGAGGAAGATTTTAATAATCAAGTGGATAAGATGACCCATTCTATGGATACCAGTTAGCCTCTTTCACCAGCAATTCCTGTCATTACCCAATGGGTTCATGAACAAAGTGGTCATGGTGGTAGGGGTGGAGGTTATGCATGGGCTCAGCAACATGGACTTCCACTTACCAAGGCTGACCTGGCTACAGCCACTGCTGAGTGCCCAATCTGCCAGCAGCAGAGACCTACACTCAGCCCCCAATACGGCACCATTCCCTGAGGTGAACAGCTAGCTACATGGTGGCAGGTTGATTACATTGGACCACTTCCTTTATGGAAGGGGCAGCGATTTGTTCTAACTGTAATAGACAAATACTCTGGATATAGGTTTGCTTTCCCTGCACGCAATGCTTCTGCCAAAACTACCATCCGTGTGCTTACAGAATACCTTATCCATCATCATGGTATTCCACATAGCATTGCTTCGGATTAAGGAACACACTTCACAGAAAATGAAGTGCAGGAATGGGTACATGCTCATGGAATTCTCTGGTCTTACCATATTCCCCATCATCTAGAAGCAGCTGGATTGATAGAACAGTGGAATGGCCTTTTGAAAACTCAATTACAGTGCCAATTAGGTGGCAATACCTTGCAAGGCTGGGGTAATGTTCTCCAGGAAGCTGTGTATGCTCTGAATCAGCGTCCGCTGTATGGTGCTGTTTCTCCCATAGCCAGGATCCATGGGTCCAGGAACCAAGGGGTGGAAATGGGAGTGGTACCACTCACTATTACCCCTAGTGATTCTCTAGGAAAATTTTTGCTTCCTGTCCCTGCGACCCTGAGCTCTGCTGGTCTAAAAGGTTTTAGTTCCAAAATGGGGAGTGCTTCCTCCAGGAGAAACAACAATGATTCCATTGAACTGGAAGTTAAGACTGCCACCTGGTCACTTTGGGCTACTTATGCCACTGGATCAACAAGCCAGGAAGGGGATTACATTATTGTCTGGGGTGATTAACCCTGACTATTGGGGGAAGTAGGAGTGCAACTACATAATGGAGGTAAAGAGGAGTTTGCTTGGAATATAGGAGATCCCCTAGGGCGTCTTTTGGTACTACCATGCCCTCTGATTAAAATCAATGGAAAACTGCAACAACCCAATCTAGACAGGACTACCAATGGCTCTGAAATGTCAGGAATGAAGGTTTGGGTCACCCCACCAGGCAAAGAATCAAGGCCAACTGAAGTGCTTGCTGAGGGTAAAGGGAACATGGAATGGGTAGTGGAAGAAGGTAGTGATAAATATGAGCTTTGACCACATGATCAGTTACAGAAGCTGTTTTGTTCATGTTATACTATTTAAGGTGTAAGATATCAAGTTTAAGAATGAATATTACCCGAGGATTCTTACACCCTATTCTGAAGAGATTTAATGTGTTTCCAGTTTTATGCAGGACATTTGAATATTGTTAGGTGAAAGAAAAAATGTGTGTTTTATTGTTTTTTATTTAGAAATTAGGTATGGTTTAAGGTGGTATGTATAGCTGCCAAGTTGACAAGGGGCGGACTGTCATGGTCAGGTTCATGTGTCAACTTGGCCAAGTGGTGGTACCTGTTTGTCTGGTTGGGCAAGTGCTGGCCTGTCTGTTGTGATGAGGACATTTTATAGAATTAAATCATGATCTTGTTGGCTGCATCCACAGGTGATTCTATTTGTAATCAGCCAAAGGGGAGTGTCTTCTGCAATGAGTGATGCTTAATCTAATCACTGAAAGCCTTTTAAGGAGGATTCAAAAGAGACAGACTCTTCCTGCTTCAGGTGGCAAGCCTCTCCTGTGGAGTTCATCCAGACCCTCCATCAGAATCGTCAGCTTCACAGCCTGCCCTGTGGATTTTGGACTCTGTGTTTCCACGGTTGCGTGAGAGGCTTTTATAAATTTTATATTTGCGAGTGTTTCCTGTTGATTCTGTTTCTCTAGAGAACCTTAACTAATACAGCCATACAATAGGTAGTATTCAGCCTTGAAAAAGAATGAACTATTGATACCACATGCATAATCTCAAAATAATTATGCTGAGTGAAAGAAACCAGACCAAAAAAAAAAAGAGTACATACTGCACAATTTCATTTACATAAATGTAGGAAATACAAATGCATCAATAATGACAGGAAACGGGTCAGCAGTCACTCACTGATGGGTTATTGGGGGGGGCAGGAAGGAGAGATCACAAAGAGGAAGGAAACTTTGGGGATGATGGGTATGTTCACTATTCTGATTGTGACGATGGTTTCACAGACGTCAAATCTGATCAAGTTGCACACTTAACGTGCTGTTTCTTCTATGCCAATGATAACTTAATGACTGTTTTCTAAAAATTGTGGTATCAGGTTTAAAATCTGCTCTCTGAAGAGCAATTTTTCCCAGAAGCCTTATCCTGACATAATGACTCTTTCCTCTCATTCCACCTCTGGTCCTCTCCCTTTTCCAGACACTGTCACCATCAGAACCCGGGCTCTACCACCTCTACTTACCCCAGACAGAGCGAGAGAGAGCCAACCCCTTGCCCAGTGGCTCAGTCAGGTCAGGGGTGCCAAACAGACTGGCCTCCTCCTTACCTTTCTGAAACTCCCTTGTGGCCAATTTTTCTCCATCTTTTTTTTCTCCTCAACTATTATTGAATTTACACATCCTGGCCATATCCCTTTTTCCTGTTTTGTTTTGTGTTGTTTGCTGTATGGCAGGGTCACATTTCATTCTTTTTCCATGTGAGTATCTTATTATTGCAGCAGAAGTTCTTGAATTTTTGTTTCTTTGTCCATCTGTATGTTTTTTGTTGTTGTTGTTTGCTTGCTTGTTTGTTTGTTTTGGGAAGTCGATCCCGGGTTTCCCACATGGCAGGTGAGAATTCTACCAGTGAACTATCCTTGCACCCTGCTTCTTCCTGTTTTTTCTCCTGTGAAAAGGCATGATGCAAAAGTTCCTCTCCATATCACCCTGTATTTTAATTCGAGGTGATAGAATTGAATTATTAGACCTTTTGTTTCAGAGGTGTACCATTTGATAAATATATTTGCCACACTTATGCTTGCATCATCTATTATGTGTGACAAATCAACACAAAACTTAGCAGCTTAAAACAATAGCTATTATCTCACAATTTCTGAGGGTCAAGTATCTGGCTTCGGTTTAGCTGTGGGCCTCAGGCTTTTTCATAAGGGTGCAGTTATACTCAAGGTTTGCCTACAAGAGGATCCTCTTCCAAGCAACATTTAGTTCCTCACTGGCTGTTGACCAGAAACTTGGGTGCCTTTACACGTGGACCTTTCTACTAGAAAACTCACAGAGGCAAGTCTTTTCATAACCTAACCTCAGAAGTTTTCTATTTGTCAGAAGCAAATCTATAATTCCAGCTCATACTAAAGGAGACGGGGAGGCAGGGATCGCGGGGATCATCTTAAAGATTGCCCACCACACTGCCTAGTCTTGTGCTTCTAGCTCTGCTTTTGCTGTTGTGCTAGTTTGAAAGGAAGTATGCCCCCTAAGGAAAGCCATGTTTTAATAGAAATCCCATTTCATAAAGGTAGAATAATCTCTATTCAATACTGTATGTTTGAAACTGTAATGAGATCATCTCCCTGGATGATGTGATTTAGTCAAGAGTGGTTGTTAAACTGGATTAAGGGATCACATGTCTCCACCCATTTGGGTGGGTCTTGATTTGCTTATTGGAGTCCTATAATAGAGGAAATATTTTGGAGAATGAGAGATTCAGAGACAGCAGAAAATGCTGCAACACTACGAAGCAGAGAGTCCACCAGCCAGCGACCTTTGGAGATGAAGAAGGGAAATGCCTCCTGGGGAGCTTCATGAAACAGGAAGCCAGGAAAAGCTAGCAGATGACGCCACAGTTGCCATATGCCCTTCCAGATGAGAGAGGAACCCTGAGCCTGTTCGCCATGTGCCCTTCCAGCTGAGAGAAAAACGTTGAACATCGCTGGCCTTCTTGAACAAAGGTATCTTTCCCCGGATGCCTTAAATTGGACATTTCTATAGACTTGTTTTGATTGGGATATTTTCTCAGCCTTGGAACTGTAAACTAGCAACTCATTAAATTTCTCTTTTTAAAAGCCATTCTGTTTCTGGTATATTGCATTCTGGCAGCTAGCAAACTAGAACAGCTGTTTTGTCTACATGTGGAAAGTCTTGTTTCATGTGTTTGTTTTTTTGTCCTGAATTGTCTTTTTCTGCTGACTGCATAAGAGTGTTCCATGGGAAATGTATGGAAGCATAGGCCCGATAAGTCTCCAATCCAATAAAAGCTGGCCAAGATGTACATTAAATGGGGGACCCATTTGTGCAAAAGCAATTGGTCAAACTTTGCCTTGGGTCCCCTGTGAAAATCTTCATGAGGGTACTCCCTGCTTTGTCAATTTGTGAAGTAACATCATTTTGTTTAATCTGAATTCCAGGTCAATAATCATTGGGTCATTAATCATACAGCCTTCGCCTGTGGTCATTTGGGGGATTTCAGATACTGCTAGCTAACAGACACTGTCAACTAGTCAGAGTGGCCTCATTCTTCAGCGTCTTAAGTTTTCCTGTGTAAGATTTTAAGCCTTTTCCTAGAAGAACTTCTACTTCTTAAATGAAGTCACACAATAATCCTAACTCTTACATTTTCCTTGGTAAATGGAAAAAAACAAACAAAAACGGAAACTTTTTTTAAACTTAGAATAACAAGGAGTCATTATGGGAAGCTTTTGACATGTTGGAAACAATAAATTAATATATTTAAGAGGCACTATAAAAAAATTAGGAAACAGAATACCAAATAGACAATAGTCAGCTTTTTTAACTAGAAAGATGAGGTCTCGAAACAAAATTCGAACTTCAAGATAGTCTCTCTCAACAACTCTGAAACCTTCAGAAAGCTATGCTCCTTAAGTTTCTCTTTCATTTTATTTTGCTTTCACTGGTCTCTTGAATGAGCTACTTTTTTTTTTCAGGATTGTCACATGAAAAATAAAAAACATTGCTGTAGATCCAGTAAAGTCTGTAAATGACAGGGAACCAGATAAGCAGCTTCCTACCATTACCATGCTTAGAATATGGATACACAGGCAGAAATACCATGAAGCAAATGAAGCTTAAGCTTTAGGACTCCTCCTTTCCGTAACTGCTCCCAAGGACCTGAGGGGGCCCTAACAATGTGTTCGACTTATCATAAGATTTTGTAAAATTTGCAAAGTAAAGTATTTTAGCATCAGCCCATAAAGTCCATCCCATCTTCCATTCAGATATACTTTCACTCCTATCAGATGGCATTGGAGGAGCTGTGAACATTTAAGGGGTCCAGATAGTTGAATCAGGGATACAGTTAACTTAGATTTAGTAGGATAGAATTATGTAGTCTGCAGTCACATCCATGGATAAATAAGGTATTGCTAACTATTGCTGTATAGGAATAGCTTCCAGGATTACCCTTCCAAGGGTATGTTGATTTACTAAGCAACGATGCAGGCCAGAGGTCTTAGGATGAAATAAATGAATGGTCCTATTGTCTCTACACCAGAGGCAGGTGGATATTGGGAGAAAAAAATAAAAATAAAGTTCGAGATGTACAGAGCCAGAAGTTAGTCTACAGAAAATTCTTCCAAAAATCAGACATGTGAAATTGTTAGCAGAAGAATTCAATCCTCGTCAATCCTGGTCAAGACGGAAATCCAGTCCTGTGTCAGGAATATGAAGTGTACACCAGACAATATTTATTTTTCATGAGAATATACAATTCATGTATTTGTGGGGCATAGATCTGTAGTAAGCAATATATATGTCTGTGGGAGAGGTTGCATGATTTATGCATCAATAATAAAAAATTTTAATCAACCACACTGGAAGAAATAGTTGTCTATCTACTCTCTAGATAGAAAATATTATAAAAATTGCACTCATATGAAGAGGTATCAAAAGTTTGCAGCCAAAATATGTAAAGAAAAGCTATTACAAAATTGTGTTTGTCAGTTAATTAATAAAAATATTATTGTTCTGCAATTTTGTTATCTTTGTGGTATTTTACTTTATTATGACATATTTCCTCTTTCTAAGTATTCACTTTTGTATCTAAAAAAACAAAATCAAACAAAAAACAAATATATTGTAAAGTTACTAGGTCAGAAAACAGATCAAATTTAAATTAAACTATGATGTAGAGCCAAGCAAAGGGCTGTGATTAAGGATTTCATCAACAAGAATTCAAGAACTTTAAAGATACTTATTGCCCTAGGCTACCGCTCTCTATCAACTAATTCAATTAGGTGTAGTCCTCTCAAGGAGAAAAAAACATTTAGCAGCAGCAGAGTAAAAAAGAAAAGGTTTAAATAAAGCTGCTATGCAAATTCTTAAAATATATGTATAAACTGTATGTCTTAGGATCCTGACTATGGTAAAAAAAAAAAAAATACCAGGAAATGAGCTGACTAATAATAGAAGTTTATTGGTACAGTTTGGAGGGCAGAAGTCCAAAATTGAGACATCAGCATCGTGATGCTTTCTCTCTGAAGACTGGCATTCTGGGGCTGGCTGCCAGCGATCCTTGGTCCCTAGCTTTTTTGTCACACTGCAGTGCACATGTCGGCATAATGTCTTTTCTCTTCCTGGTTGCGATGATGTCCTCTTTCTGGTTCTCCCTGTGGCTTCTCTCCCTATGGCCTTCTCTATAAGGCCTCCAATAAAAGGATTAAAACCCATCCTGATTTCAGTTGGTTACACCTTAGCTAGAAATGAGAACATGTAAAGAACATGTTTTTTTGAAGTATATAACTCAAACTACCACAACACATAAAGCAAGTTCAAAGGACTTTTTGTTAAGGCAAGATTAACAAAGATTCAAAAGTAATGAAAGAAATATTTTTAAAAGTTTCAGTGTTCTGGAGTATAACCAAGGATAATGTTTTATAAAACAACTCAGCTTGAATTACAAAATTAATCAGAAATAACCAACTGAAATATGCAATTGTCAATTTAAGATCTATCCAATGTGATTTAATGTGTGATTATTTGGAAAACCCACAGTGTATTTAATAAAGAATATGTGTGTGTATGTGTGTGTAACTAGACATTTCCAAATGATTTTAGAAAGTAAAGTAAGAAATTCATATAATTTTTGGCTCTCTACATAAAACAACAGAAACAGCCATTCTTCTCTAAGTCTTGGGAGCCTATATATCAGTATATATATTCCAAATAGAAAGCCCAATAAAAAGTGTCCAATCTTTCCTAAAAACAAAAACAGAAATGACATCATCAATATGGTGGAGTGAGATGCTCCTGGGTTCTGCACCCCAACAGCAGATTCAATCAACAAACAAAAAACTAGCAGAGGAAAGTGATATCATCAAGATGGCAACATAATCCCCTTGGGGGAAAGGGGGAAAATTCAGCTTCCCCATTTGGAGAACTCCTGATATTCTTGCAAGCACTGGAGACAACCAAATCAATAGGCTGAGCCCTCAAACCTGGGGTTTGTTCATATGAAACTTATCCCCACAAAGAATAGACTAAGCCTACTTAAAGTTAAGCCTAAGAGTCACCCCCAGAGAACTACTTTTGTTGCTCAATGTAGCCTATCTCTCTCTCAGCCAATACGGCAAGCAAACTCACCACCCTCTCCTTCTCTAAGTGGGACATGACTCCCAGGGGTGTGGACCTCCCTGGCAATGTGGGACAGAAATCCTAGAATGAGCTGGGACTCATGCATCAAGGGATTGGGAAAACCTTCTCAACCAAAAGGGGAAGAGAGAAATGAGACAAAATGAAGGGTCAGTGGCTGAGAGATTCCAAAAAGAGTCAAGAGGTTATCCTGGAGGTTATTCTTATACATTATATAGATATCACCTTTTTAGATTAAGGTGTATTAGGCTAGAGGGAAGTGCCTGAAACAGTAGAGCTGTGTTACAGTGGCCATGTTTATTGATGATGTTTGTATAATGATATAACTGTCACAATGTGGCGGTGTGATTGTGAAAACCTTGTGTGTGACGCTCCTTTTACTTATGTGTGGACAGATGAGTAAAACATATGGATTAAAAATAAATGAATAGAGAACAACATGCAGATAGCCAAGATGGCAGCTAAGTTCATCCTGCAGAACAACTACTAAATAACCAGAAACAGTACAGAACAACTACTGGGGCCACATCAGTGACCAGACACAGTGTGTACCCCAATCTGGACCAGCTGGACCGGCTGTGAGCCCCCCCAGAACCGTGAGTTCCCCAAGCTGTGGCGGCCGGCGCCCCTCCCCCACAGGCTGCTTTCCAGAGGGGAAAGGAAACAGACTTTACCAGCAGCAGGCGCTGAGCACAACCAAGCTCCAATTGTGGAATTAATTCACAAATTCTGACTACTAAAAATAGGACCCCAGCACAGCTGAACCTGGTCAAAGGGGAGGTCGCTGATTTTTGCCCTGGTGCCAAGGGGACAGGGCTGACGGAAAAAGGAAGAAAAAAGAAACAGAGGTATTTGTGGCTGTGTTTCTACAAAGGCTTGACTGCCTTTGGATACAGCAACTGGGCTTCTCAGGCTGCAACTGCCCCAGGCATAGGCAGAAACAAGCTTGTTTGAGGGCTTGTCTGGAGCTGGTGCCTTCCCTAGGGGAGGGGTGAAGCCCAACTCAGGTGGAATCTCTCCCTCAAGGAATTCAGACCCCGGGGCTTGGCAATTTGAAGTCATAAAAGCCAGCCTACAACCTCTCCTCTGTCTCCACCACGCCCCCAGCAGGGAGAGTCTGTCAAAGTTAAAGGAACCGCATCATCTTATGTGGGTGGGACCTGCAGGCAGACAAGCGCCACATACTGGGCAGGATAAGAAAAACAGAGCCCAGAGACTTCACAGGAAAGTCTTTCAACCTGCCGGGTCTCACCCTCAGGGAAAACCGACGCAGGTGACTCTTTCCTCCTGATAGGAGGCCAGTTTGGTCTGCGAAAATCCGGCTGGGGTCTATAATACCTACGTAGACACTCCTCAGGGTGGGGAGTGAAAGGCACCATACAGGTGGGGCAAGAAACAAGAAAACAAGAACTGAAAAATTCTCCTCTTTTAAATAATACCTAAGCTAGAGGTCCAGAAAAAAGGTGAAATGAATGTCAAAGAACAGAAAACAAATTCATCCAGCAAGAAAACCCTAGGTAAAAGAAGTGAAAACAAGCTCCAGAATAAACTAATTAAGGTAATTAATTGCCTAGATGCCAGCAAAAAAATAACAAATCACACTAGGAAAATTGAAGATATGGCCTCGTCAAAGGAACAAACCAACAATTCAAATGAGATACAGGAGTTGAAACAATTAATTCAGAATGTATGAACAGACATGGAAAACCTCATCAAAAACCAAATCAGTGAATTCAGGGAGGATATAAAGAAGGCAAGGAATAAACAAAAAGAAGAAATTGAAAGTCTGAAAAAAGAAATCACAGAACTTATGGGAATGAAAGGCACGGTAGAATAGATGAAAAAAACAATGGAAACCTACAATGGTAGATTTCAAGAGGCAGAACATAGGATTAGTGAACTGTAGGATGGAACATCTGAAATCCAACAAGCAAAAGAAAATATAGAGAAAAGAATGGAAAAATATGAGCAGGGACTCAGGGAATTGAATGACAATATGAAGCACATGAATATATGTGCTGTGGGTGTCCCAGAAGGAGAAGAGAAGGGAAAAGGAAGAGAAAAACTAATAGAGGAAATTAGCACAGAAAATTTCCCAACTCCTATGAAAGACTTAAAATTACAGATCTAAAAAGTGCAGCATACCCCAAAGAGAATAGATCCAAATAGACA
Organism: Myrmecophaga tridactyla; assembly: GCA_004026745.1. Lineage (NCBI taxonomy): Eukaryota > Metazoa > Chordata > Mammalia > Pilosa > Myrmecophagidae > Myrmecophaga > Myrmecophaga tridactyla. The sequence continues at coordinate 285 of PVIY010061988.1, read as the reverse complement.
TACTCCCAGGACACTGATCAGAATGTCAGAGGTCAAAGAAAAAGAGAGAATCTTGCTAGCAGCAAGAGAAAAGAAATCCATCACATACAAGGGAAGCCCAATAAGGCTATGTGTAGATTTCTCAACAGAAACCATGGAAGTGAGAAGACAGTGGGATGATATATTTAAATTATTAAAAGAGAAAAACTGCCAACCAAGAATTCTATATCCAGCAAAATTGTCCTTTGAAAATGAGGGAGAAATTAAAACATTTTCAGACAAAAAATCACTGAGAGAATTTGTGAC
>PVIY010061987.1:0-11032 GCA_004026745.1 Myrmecophaga tridactyla | reverse complement strand
ACCCAGAAGGAGAAGAGAGGAGTAAAGGGCTAGGAAGAGTAGTTGAGGATATAATGGGGGAAACCTTCCTAACTCTCATAAAGGACATAAATATACAAGTCAAAGAAGCTCAACGAACTCCAAACAGAATAATTCCAAATAAGCCTTCCCCAAGGCACATACTGATCAGTCTGTCAAATGTTGAAGAGAAGCAGAAAATCCTGAAAGCAGCAAGAGAAAAACAATCTACTACCTACAAGGAAAACCAAATAAGACTGAGTTCAGACTACTCAACTAGCACTCTGGAGGTGAGAGGTCAGTGGTATGATATATTCAAGATCCTGAAAGAGAAAGACTTCCAGCCAAGAATTCCATACCCAGCTAACTTGTCCTTCAAAATTGAGGGAGAGATTAAAGTTTTCACAGGCAAAGAAGTCCTGAAAGAATTTGTCAACAAGAGACCAGTCCTACAAGAAATAGTAAAAGGAGTTCTGCTGCCTAAAAAAAAAATTTAAAAAGACAGGAGAGAGAGGTCTGGAGAAGGGCACAGAATTGAAGAGTACCACTCTTCAATTGGAATTAAGAAATGCCTTTTCAGTAACAATTTTGAATATTAATGGACTAAATTTACCAATTAAAAGATACAGTGTGGCAGAATGGATTAAGGAACATAATCCAGCTCTATGCTGCTTACAAGAGACTCATCTTAAGACACAAGGATACAAATACTGAAAGTGAAAAGATGGAAAAAGATTTTCCACGCAAGTTGTAACCGGAAGAAAGCAGGGTAGCTATACTAATATTGGACAAAATAGACGTTAAATGTAAAGACATCATAAGAGACAAAGGAGAATGCTATATTCTAATTAAAGGGTCAATTCACCAAGAAGATATAACAATCGTAGATGTTTATGCTCCCAATCAAGAAGCTCCAAAGTACATGTGATAGACATTGGCAAAACTGAAGGGAGCAATAGATATTTCAACAATAATAGTAGGAGACTTCAAAACACCACTCTCCTCTATAGATCGAACAACCAGACAGAAGATCAACAAGGAAATAAAGAAGTTAAATAACTTGATAAATGAATTAGACCTAACAGACATGTATAGGTCATTGCACTCCAAAGCTCAAGGTTATACATTCTTCTCTAGTGCTCATGGAACATTCTCCAGGATAGATCATATGGTGGGGCACAAAACAGGTCTTTATAAATTTAAAAACATTGAAATTATTCAAAGCACTTTCTCTGATCACAATGGGATGAAGCTGGATCTCAATAGCCACCAAAGAACTAAAACATTCACAAATATATGGAGATTAAATAACACACTCTTAAACAACCAGTGGGTCAAAGAAGAAATTGTTCTAGAAATCAGTAGCTATCTGGAGATAAATGAAAGTGAGAACACAACTTATCAGAACTCAGGAGATGTGACAAAGGCTGTGCTAAGAAGGAAACTTATTGCCCTAAATGCCTATATTAAAAAATAAGAAAGGGCGGCTGCCATGGCTCAGCAGGCAGAGCTCCGACCTGCCGTGCTGGAGGTCTGGAGTTTGATCCCTGGTGCCTCCTGCCCATATGCAAATTAAAAAAAATAAGAAGAAGAAGAAAGCAAATATCGAGGACTTAACAGCACACCTGGAGGAACTTGGAAAAGAATAGCAAACTAACCCCAAAGCAAATAGAAGAAGATAAATAACAAAGATTAAAGCAGAGATAAATGAATGGGAGAACAAAAGAACAGTAGAAAGAATCAATAAAGCCAAAAGTTGGTTCTTTGAGAAAATCAATAAAATTGTTGGGCAAGACTGACAAAGAAAAAAAGAGAGAGGATGCAAGTAAACAAAATCAGAAATGACAAGGGATGTGTTACCACAGACCCCGAAGAAATCAAATCATAAGAGGATACTATGATTGGCCAACAAACTAGACAACTTAGATGAAATGGACAAATTCCTGGAGATGCACAAATGAGCTACACTGACTCAGGATGAAATAGAAGATCTCAACAAACCAATCATAAGTAAAGAAATTCAATCAGTCATCAAAAACCTTCCTACAAAGAAAAGCTCAGGGCCAGATGGCTTCACAGGGGAATTTTATCAAACATTCCTTAAAGAACTAACACCAATCCTGCTCAAACTTTTCCAAAAAATTGAGGAAAAAGGAACCCTACCTAACTCATTTTATGAAGCTAATATCATTTTAATACCCAAACCGGGTAAAGATGCTATAAGAAAGGAAAACTACTAGACCAATCTCCCTAATGAATATAGATGCAAAAATTCTCAACAAAATATTAGCAAATCTAATCCAACAGAACATTAAAAGAATTATACACCATGACCAAATGGTGTTTATACCAGGAATGCAAGGATAATTCAACACAAGAAAATCAATTAATGTAATATAGCGCATTAACAAATCAAAAGGGAAAAATCACATGATCATCTCGATTGATGCTGAAAAGCATTCGACAAATTCCAACATCCTTTTCTGATAAGAACATTCTAAAAGATAGGAATAAAAGGTAACTACCTCAATATGATAAAGGGAATATATGAGAGAAAGATAGCCAACATCATACTCAATGGAGAGAGACTGAAAGCTTTCCCCCTAATATCAGATACAATACAAGGATGCCCACTGTCTCCACTATTATTCAACATTGTGCTAGAAATTCTAGCTAGAGCAGTCAGGCAGGGCAAAGAAATAAAAGGCATCCAAATTGGAAAGGAAGAAGTAAAACTCTCATTATTTGCAGATGATATGATACTATACTTGGAAGATCCTGAGAAATCTACAGCAAAGTTACTTGAGCTAATAAACAAATTCAGCAAGGTGGTGGGATATAAAATTAATGTGCAAAAATCAGTAACATTGCTATATGCAAGCAATGACCTAGCTGAGGAGTTAATGAAAAAATTCCATTCAAAAAGTACTAAAAGAGGTGCATGCATAGTTCAGTGGTTAGAATGCCCACCTTTCATGCGGGAGATCTGGGTTTGATTCCTGGACCATGCACCCCCCCTCCCCCCAAAAAAGAAGAAGTACTAAAAAAATCAAGTACTTAGGAATGAACTTAACTAGGGAGGTTAAGGACTTTTACACAGAAAACTACATAACATTGCTAAAAGAAATCAAAGGAGATCTAAATAGGTGGAAAGATATTCCCTGCTCATGGATAGGAAGGCTGAATATAGTTAAGATGTCAATTCTTCCCAAATTGATCTACAGATTCAACATAGTACCAAACAAAATTCCAACAACCTACTTTGAAGTTTTGGAAAAGCTAACTACCAAATTAATCTGGAAGGGAAAGAGATCCTGAATAGCTAAAAGCATCCTAAAAAACAAGAACCAAGTGGGAAGATTAATGTTCCCTGACATTAAAACCTATTATAAAGCCACAGTGGTCAAAACAGCATGGTACTGGCACAAGGATAGAAGTATTGAACAATGGAATTGAATCAAGAGTACAGAAATAGACCACCAAATCTATGGTCAAATGATTTTTGACAAGGCTCCCAAATCCTCTAAACTGAGACAAAATAGTCTTTTCAATAATTGGGCATGGTAGAACTGAATATCAATAGCCAAAAGAATGAAGGAGGACCCCTATTTTATACCCTACACAAAAACTAACTCAAAGTGGATCAAATACCTAAATATAAGAACCAGCACCATAAAGCTTCTAGAAGAAAATGTTGGAAAACATCTTCAAGACCTACTAAGAAGAGGTAGCTTCCTAAACTTTACACCCAAAGCACAAGCAACAAAAGAAAAAATAGATAAATGGGAACTCCTCAAAATCAAATGCTTCTGCACTTCAAAAGACTTTGTCAAAAAGGTGAAGAGGCAGCCAACTCAATGGGAGAAAATATTTGCAAATCATGTATCAGACAAAGGTTTGCTTTCCTATATATACAAAGAAATCATACAACTAAACCACAAAAGAACAAACAACCCAATTATAAAATGAGCTAAAGATTTGAGTAGGCATTTTTCTGAAGAGCAAATACAGATGGCTCAAAAGCACACGAAGAGATACTCATTTTCATTGGCTGTAAGGGAAATGCAGATCAAGACGACAAAGAGATACCACCTCACACCTACAAGAATGGCTGCTATTAAACAAACAGAAAACTATAAATGTTGGAGAGGATGTGGAGAAACTGGGACACGTATGCACTGCTGGTAGGAATGAATAATGGTGCAGTCACTATGGAAGACTGTTTGGCAGTTCCTTAGGAAACTAAATACTGAGTTGCCCATGACCCAGCAATAGTAGTACTTGGTATATACCCAGAAGAGCTGAAAGCAACGACACAAACATATTTGCACACCAATGTTCATAGCACCATTATTCAGTCGCCAAAAGGTGGAAACAAACCAAATGCCCATCAACAAATGGATCAACAAAATGTGGTATATACATATGATGGACTATTATGCGGTATTAAGACAGAATGACATCCTGAAGCACATGACAAGATGGATGAGCTTGAGGACATAATGCTGAGCGAAGTTAGCCAGACACAAAAGGATAGATTTTGTATGATTCCAGTTTTATGACCAACATAAACGTATAATCAGAGGTTTATAATACAGAATATAGGGGACTTAGCGATAGATAGATGCTAGAGATGGGTGAACCGTTAGCTAATGAGGGTGAACTCCAATGTAAGGGAATAGATAGGAGAGAAGGTGGTTCTCTAGTGGGTCTGTAAATAATATTACCACATTGAAGATGAACAAGATTGGAAGGGGTTGTATAGACTTACATTTCCCACTGATTAACACTAGAAATATGAATTAGTTCTCACAAGAATTAGTTGAAAGATGTGATTCTTGTATAAAGAGTGTTTAAGTCCAGGGTACAGGGGAAACTGCTATTGCATACTATGAGCTATGTTCAAAAGGAAACCATCAGCACTACTACAGCAACAGCAGAGGTAGATAATGGGGTGAAAGACAAGAGTTAAGAGGAGGTTGAGATTTCTTATTTGGCAAGCGTATGTGTATTGGTTTTCTTTCTCTTGGGAACAACGAAATTATCTAAAATTGAGAATGTTGATGGACTGTGGACTTTGGGCCTTCTACATGATGCTGGATGAATGCAGGAGGCTGCAGGACACACTGATGGAGAAGTAGATTGGCGAACGATGGTGTATAGTTATGAATGAAGGTTGTGCTGCTACAGAAAGGAACAATGTTGTGAGGCATCCAACGATGTGAATGAACATGTGGGGCATTTGATGAAACAAAATAAGCCAGAAACAAAAGAACAAGAATGGTATTGTCACCTTTAGAAAATGCTTATAAGAAAACAGAGGCCTAGATTGTAAGCTTTTAGAACAGACACATTAAGTCCAGAGTGGTGATTATTATTTCTGGATTTTAAGAGGGTGTTTTATATATATAACCTGATGTTTAGACAGAAGAATGAACCCAAATAGGTTGGGATTAAAGTAATTCAGAACATAGGGGTAAGGAAGACAGTGTCTATATTTTAGAACCACACATACTCTTTGAGACCAATGGAAGAAAGGTTTATTTGGTCTGGAACTGAAATTTTCTGTAGTGCATAATCTAATTCAGCCTATCTGTAGAGCTCATTTAAACAATTGAAACACAGGGAGCACAGAATAAAAGAGGTCCTTTAATCCTGTATAGATTATTGTAATGCCTGGATACATCCTAAAGTATATTAAGCAGATAATGAAAGTATTGGCAAAGGCCCCTGAGGGATGGGAGAAAAATATGGAACTATTAAACTTAACCATCAGGGAATCCCTTGATACTGTGTCAAACTTTAGGAACACCCAAATCAATAGGCCATGCCCTCGATCAGGAGGCTTATTCCTGTGAAGTTTATGTAGGTATTATAGAAGTTTAGACTACCTATAGGTATGCCTAAGAGTTACTTCTGGAGGACCTCTTCTGTTGCTTAGATGTGGCCTCACTCTCTCTAAGCCTAACTCTGCAAGTGAAATCATTGCTCTCCCTGCTACATGGGACATGACATCCAGGGGCAAAAGTCTCCCTGGCGATGTGGCAGATGACTCTCAGGGATGAATCCAGACCTGGCACCATGGGATCTACAATTCCATCTGGACCAAATGGGGGGAAAAAGTGTAATTAATAAAGTTTCAGTGGCAGAGAGTTCAAATAGAGTCAAGAGGCTACTCTGGAGCTTGCTCTTATACAAGCTTCGGTTAGACATTGCTACCTATCATAGCCTGCCAACTCCCAACCAGGACCATTCCAGCCAATCCTAAAGAACACCTAGGGCAATATATAAGATTCCACAAGGGTTCCATGCACTAGAGTAACTTTCCAGAAACCTATAACCTCCAGACAGGTCCCTGGTCTAGATAAGTCCTGAAGCATAGCCCAGCCTCTCCAGGACATCAGATAGTTCCATCTCCCTACCCCATATTAGTGACAGAACCTTCCAATATGAAAAATTAAGAATGTCCATAGCCCAAACACCCCTAAAGACAGGGATGGAAAGAGCAAAGATGATGGTGGAGTTACACAGAGAAGATAGGATTTAACAAATCCATATGAATGCCGAATCATTAAATTGATATCTCTTTTAGTCTCCAGTATTTTAGAGCAGCTAGAAGTAAAATTGTAACCTGTGTCAAACTCTGAAATATGTTCTACAACTAATTGTGGTGCTGTGCTTTGAGATCTATAGCTTTTTTATATATGTTATTTTTCACAGAAAAAGAAGGGAAAAAAGTCAACTGTGATGATAAAAAAAAAAATATTTAAACCCTTTAGCCTCCTAAATTCTGGAGCAGCTAGAAGGAAAGATGGGAAAGGACTGTATGTTAGCCCATGACAAACTCTGGGGTCTGTCCTGTAACAACTTGTTGAAGAGTGCTTTGAAAACTATTGCTTTTTTATTTCTTTGCTTTGTATATATGTTACACTAAACAATAAAAAAAGTTAAAAAAAAATTTTTTTAAAAAGTAAATGATGGCTTCATGAAGCATTTTCATTTTTCCTCATTATGTGTTAAATAGTCAACCCTAAATCAATTACTAATAACAAGGAGCATGTGTACACATTAATTATTCAGGCATTATACTTGAGATTATATGACTATAAGAACAAAAAGTTTTGAGAGGCATCATTAATCCATCTCAACCAAACATTCTGATTCATTTCTTCTTCTCTCCATCTTCTCTCCCATCTTCTCTCTGTCTTTTTGTCTTCCTTTTTATTTTCTTATTTGCCCGGTAAGAGAAGGGATAATCTATAAGGATTATCCTCTTCAGGCTCAATCCTAATCATGCTTTTTTGGCTTATACCTTTTTCATTCATCAACAAATATTCATTGTATACTTTATTAGTTTCTCATCATTGCTGTCACAAATTACCATAAAGAGTGGCTTAAAAGAACACAAATTTATTATCTTATAGCATTGGAGGTCAGAAGTTTAAATCAAGGTTTTGGCAGGACTGGTTTCTCTTGAAGGTGTCCATGGAAAACCCATTCCCTTGCCTTTTTCAGCTTCTAGAGGCCGCTTGCTTTCCTTGGCTCATGGCCCCTTAGCGTCACTCCAACCTCTTGCTTATGTTATCACATCTCTTTTTGCCTTTGATCTTCTTACTCCTTCTTAGAAGGACCCTTCTGATTCCATTGGACTTACCTGGATAACACAGGGTATCCTCCTTATTTTAAGATCATATGATTAACATCCTTACTTCTGTCTGCAGCATTAATTCCTCTTTGCCATGTAAGTTAGCATATTCACGGTTCCAAGGCTTAGGATAAGGACATCTCTGGGGGTGGGGGGCAGTATTATTCTGCCTATTGCAAGTACGTACTAGTGCCAAACCTTGTACATACTCACATTCTGCTTGGTTATGTTTTGCTAATTAAATGCACCCAACAGTTTGAGATCCACTTGTCTCCGTTTTTCTATTTGAGTGACATAAATAAGCTACTTTTTTGCGTGTCAGACATGTCAGACACATAATTGTTAATTTATGGCAGCTAAAAGTACCTAGCCTTTAGTGCTGCCACCAACCTCAAGAGAAATCTCTCCATTTGGGGCAGTCTGTGGATTGTTATCAGGCCCAACACAACATATCCTTAGTGGCTGCTCATTATTGAATAATGATTTTTATTTTATTGTAATTATCTATCCTTTCACAGCCTTAACTGGTCCTCACTTATGCTGAACTTTGTTGGTCTCATCCACTGAGACAATAAATTCCACAAATTTTCCCTGTGTGGAATTTATTCTCCAAACTGGAGTTCTTGGGAAGTGAAAGGAAGCCCTATTAATCATGCAGGAATAGTAGCATAAAAATGACCATCCTGAAACCACCAGGTCAGAGGGTCTCCCTATATATTGATTATACATATATTGTATGTACATATATATATATACACTTCCTATGTATGAGTCATAGCCAGAATGTATTGAGTACCCTGAGTTCAGAGCACTATAGTAGATGCTTTGCATAGCTTACCCCCTTTAATTTTTACCACACTCTTACAATGTAGGGATGATGATGATGATATCACATTATCTCTATCTGAGGAAAATGAAGCTCAGAAATGGAAATACCTAGCTTAAGCTAGTAAGTTGCTGAATTAGAATTTGAGCCCAACGTTAAAACATCAGAACAAATGCTTTTTCCATTACATTACATTACCTCCCTGTGTTAGTCAGTGTTCTCTAGGGAAACAGTATCAACAGACGATACCTATAAATATGAGATTTTATAGAAGTATCTCATGCAACTGTGGGGATGCATGAGTCCAAATTCCATAGGGCAGATTGCAAACTGACAACTCTGATGAAGGTCTTCAGTGAATTTTCCAGGAGAGGCTAGTTGGCTGAAATAGAGATGATAGTTCTCTCTTCTGACTACTGAAGTTGTCACCTTTCCTTTAAAAGTGTTCAACTAATTGAATAAAATCCAACTGATTGGATTCTCTCATTGTGGGAGACACTTCCCTTAGTTGATCATAGATCTAATCAGCCATAGAAGCAATAAAGTGACTGATGATTTAAGTCCATGAAATGTCCTCACAGTAATGGTTAGGCCAGTGCTTGCTTGACCAAACAACTGGGCACCATCACCTGGCCAAATTGACACATGAACCTAACCATCATACTCCGAGAAAAAGTTCCTTAGGAATTGTTTAATTGAAGTTGTCACAGGGTAGGGTTGGTTATTTTAAGAATGAAGTTGCCTTTTAGGGCGACATAGCATCCTTATTAAAGGTCTGTGAAAAGCCAGGAGCTGTAAAAGATGCTTTCTCTTTCTCTTTCCTTTAGGTCTGCCAGTTTGTTGTCTCCGTAAATGGGCTCAATGTGCTGCATGTAGATTACCGGACCGTGAGCAATCTGATTCTGACGGGTCCAAGGACAATTGTCATGGAAGTCATGGAAGAGTTAGAGTGCTGAGCAAGAGGACCTCCCAGCCCCTTAGTGGCCTGTGAATGATCAAAGCCAGGACAACACAAAGCAATGCAATAGACTTTCATGCAAAAGGATGATGGCTTTGGGCAAATGAACCTTTTCTCTGTACATACACATCTTAATTTGAATTTCAAATGCTGTTTGAATGTGGAAGAACCAGGAAACACTTCTTCAAAAAAATTATGTCTGTGAAAAACTTTTGGGAAACAGAATTTTCCTACTTGGTAGAATTGCCTTACTAAATCTCTATTTGTAGTTCTCATTCATTGTTTTTACCTCAATTTAGTTTTCAGAAATTTGTTAAAATGCCTTTCTTACCAAAAAAGCAACATGCTAAAATTCTCTTCTTGGAAATTGATAGAACAATGTTTACAGACTTAAAATGTCCTCTCACCAAAATTAGCATGGGATCGGCCAATAGAGAATCTAGATTTCACTTAGCTTCAAATTAAAGAACATGATTGGTTAGCTAGCATTTTTAAGAAGGTTCTACAGTATTCAAGTGCTTAAAAGCCATCGAAATGATTTTTTTTCATAAATCTTGCCTTTAGTAGCAACTTTTAAATTCATGTTTTCAGTTATGGCATTAGCTTAAGTAACAAATGTGATGCTTTAAGGTGGGGATGGATAGGGCAATACTACTCAAAATTGTGTGGTCCCCTATTTCCTTTTTCTGTGCCTAAATCACTTTGGTCTTCAAGTCAGCTATAAATGCTTTCTAGAATTAATCCTAAATGTGTTGAATGTAAACAAAAAAGTTGCATATAAACATATTTCAAAATCAAGTTTTCTGGCAAGATTTCACTTAGAAAGTATTACTTTTCTACTTTTGGGCCACTTAAGGTCTAGAACTTGGCCTATATGTGATAAAACCTGAAACTCTAAAATTTCGTGGCCTGAAATTTTACTAGCTTTCTGGCGTAACATGTTCTTATAACATGACATGCCACCTATTGGTTGAGGTGGGGTGGGTAGGTGTTTTTCTCCCCAAATCACCACCTTGAGTTGTAGCTTTTCAGCTCACTTGCCTATATGCATGTTTCTTTTTTTGATCTATAGAAGAGTGCATTTTGGGGTTGGTATATAGAGGAGATTCCTCAATGTGCCAAATTAAGAAGGCAGGGAATGTTAAATTATTTTTAATTTTATATAATGAATACTGATGACCAGGTTCCTTTCTTATCACACATTAGCAAAGTAAAACACAAATGCTGTACCTCAGTCATTCCTTTGTGATAGGTTAGCATTGTGTATTGGTACTGATGGAATAGACATATCATGCTAAAAATTCAACTTTTATGATTGGTTTGTTTTAGTCAGAAAATAGAATTTGGAAGTAATATAGAATGTGTAACATCAATTCTTTCTATCTACAGTTGAGAAATATTGTCTTAGTGTGTGCATTTCTACTGTAGGCCATGTTCTGTGCTACAACATTTGACATTTTTTATCTCCTTTCATCTTCATCACAACTCTGCAAGGTAGGTGTTCTCACCCTCGTGTTTCAGGTGTGGAAACTAGGTCTGAGCCAGATTAACACTAGACCCTAAATTCACACAGCTGCAAGGGCTACTGTTCTAGTTTGCTAGCTGC
>PVIY010061986.1:0-11033 GCA_004026745.1 Myrmecophaga tridactyla | reverse complement strand
CTGCAGCTGTGAACTCATTTGCTCAAGGGCTCTTCAAAGATTAATAGGCCAAATTGAAGCAGGGTGAGCCTCAACCTGCATGAACGGAGTCCTTAGAAGCAAAGAATCTGGACAGTAGCACAGTACTATGAGGAGACAGAAGGAGGCAGAAGGCCCTGTGACAGAGGCAGAGGCTGAGTTACGGACGGCCCACAAGCCACCTCCTGGATGCTACAGACTTCCTCTACAGCATGACCTGTTGATGCCTTGGGTTTGGTCTCCTTGCCTTTCAAACCATGAGGCAATAAATCCCTCATGTTTAAGCCAACTACTTGGTAGTATTTGTTATAACAGCCATGGCAAACTAAGACATCCCTCTGATCACAATTAAACCCAAGGGGATAAAAAAGGAAAAATGTGATTATAGAAATTTTAACAAGAATGGCTCTTTAAGATCACTGGTTCAATCCTGTATTTTACAGTTGAAGAAACTGAGGCTGTACTTAAAATCGGGCCTGGGAGTCACCCCTGGGAGAGCCTCTTTTGTTGCTCAGATGTGGCCTCTCTCTCCAGCCGGCACAACAAGCAAACTTACCACCCTCCCCCTCTCTACGTGGGACATGACTCCCAGGGGTGTGGACCTTCCTGGCAAAGTGGGACAGAAATCCTGGAGTGAGCTGGGACTCAGCATCAAGGGATTGAGAAAACCTTCTCGACCGAAAGCGGGAAGAGCGAAATGAGACAAAGTGTCAATGGCTGAGAGATTCCAAACAGAGTGGAGAGGTTACCCTGGAGGTTATTCTTACATATTAAGTAGATATCACCTTGTTATCCAAGATGTAGTGGAGAGGCTGGAGGGAACTGCCTGAAAATGTAGAGCTGTGTTCCAGTAGCCATGTTTCTTGATGATGATGGTATAATGATATAGTTTTCACAATGTGACTATGTGATTGTGAAAATCTTGTGTCTGATGCTCCTTTTATCTACCTTGTCAACAGATGAGTAGAACATATGGAATAAAAACAAATAATAGGGGGAACAAATGTTAAAATAAATTTAGTTTGAAATGCCAGTGATCAATGAAAGGGAAGGGTAAGGGGTATGGTATGTATAATTTTTTTTCTGTTTTTGTTTTATTTCTTTTTCTGTTGTCTTTTATTTCTTTTTCTGAATTGATGCAAATGTTCTAAGAAATGATCATGATGATGAATATGCAACTATGTGATGATATTGTGAATTACTGATTATATATGTAGAATGGAATGATCAAATGTTAAGAATGTTTGTGTTTCTTTCTTGTCATATATTTTTTTTAATTTTAAATTAATAAAAATATTTTTTAAAAAAAAGAAACTGAGGCTGCGTAAAGAGTATCTGGTTTAAGATTGGGCAGCGAACTAGTGGCAGAACCAAGATCAACAACAATATTATTACGTATCAGGCAGCGTTCTATGCTCTTTATATCGTACCACTTAATCCACGCAGTAACTCTACAAGGCAGGTACTATTATCATCCCCATTTCACAAAGAGAGAAACTGAGTCACAAACAGGGCAAGTAACTTGCTGAAGGTGAAACCAGTAGAAGCTGGATCCAAACCCAGGTCGTCCAGCTCCAGAGTCTGCACTTGGCTGGTCTCGGGGCACCATCCAGGGCTCAGCTGCTTAGAAAATGGTAAGAAAAGCCCTCCTGGGCTTCTCACCAGCGATGAGCCCATCCCAGCAATCTTCTGACGTGTAGTCCACAATCGTTCTCTACTTGTGATCATGGAGACCGGACCTGCTCTCTATAAGCAGAGCAGGTTAACACAAGGTAAGAACTGAAAGCTAGACAAAAAGGGAATGTTTACCACACCTGGGAGAATTGTTATGCACGTCATGAGGCTGCAGCAGACAGGCATGCGGAAGAGGAGTGGACAAACCCATGGAGAGAACCGAGCATAGAGGAACCAGCCGTGAGTTAGAACCAGTTTCTACCAGGTTGCTGGGCAAGCAAGTCATTTCTCCTTGTAAGCCCCTGTCTTCTTCATTTTAAAAACGGGTGTGATGTCGTCTGCCTCATACAGTTATCGTGAGGCTTAAATGAAATAACGTGTCTAACATGTTCCGTTCATGCCTGGCACCAATTCATTTTATGAATAGTGGTGATTGCACTAAGGTAGTATAATGAGACGTAGGATTTTTTTCTGTTTCCCAAACATTCTGTAGTATTATAGTTTTTGCAAGGCAAAAGAAAACAGAGACGACTTGGCTACTTTAATTGCTGGAATTAAATGCTAAGGATGTTGCCAAACACAAATCAAGCTTATCTATTCATTAGCATGGCCTCCTTTTTTCTCCTCCCTCTGGGCAGGCTCTCTCCACGGAAACATTTTCTTATCAGATATTTAGTTGCTTTATAAAATGAAAATTGCATTTTAAAAACATGGCTACAGCTGGAAGACAGACAGCAAATCTAGCTAAAGGCAAGGCTTTCTTAGGTTTTCAATCACAGGTTCACTCGCTCAGTGTCAACCTTTGCCGGTAAGGTCTGATTCGACTCACTCTCCTGATGGGTTTCCTCACCCCCCAGGGAGTTAGTTCTCCAGTAATTCAAAGTGCTCCTCAAACACACTCCCAAATCCTGCTGTGCTCCGGACTACGGAGGACCATGAGGCCCCAGGAGGTGACAACTCCTCCCCACTCTGCCCTCAGTCTGGCGCCCACCGCAGCCCCTCAGGACACGGCCCTGCCCAGTGGGTGGCGCGAGCCCTCTGCTCTTCAAAGTCACCTTGGATGTGTGATTGGGGGCTCAAGTGGCTCAGGGAGGAGGGGGTGGGGGTGGGGGTGGGAAACGGGGTGGGAAACCACTCATTGAAGGGGGATACTTTCAAGTGAGTCCACGGACGCATGATGAACTAGACAGAAGAAAGAGGCATGGAGCTAGCCTTCCAACAGAGGCCCGCTGTGTTAGTTTCCTATCATTGCTGTCATAAATTACCACAAACTTAGTGGCGTAAAGCAACCCAGATTCATGATCTCACAGTTCTGTGGGTCAGAAATCCAGCGAAGCTCTCAGTGGGCTAAAATCAAGGTGTTGCCAGGGCTGCAATCTTTTCTGGAGACTCTGGGGGGCAACCTGCTTGCTAGTCTTTTCCAGTATCTAGAGGCCACCCACGTTCCATCTTTAAAGCCAGCAATGTTGCAGCCCTCTAACTATTCTTCCACAGTGATGGCTCCCTCTGACCACAGGTGGGGAGGGTTCTTGTTAAGACCATGTGATTCCATTGGGCAGCCCTGGTTAGCCCAGGATACTCGTCTCACTTCAGGGCCCTTAATTTAATCACACCTGCAAAAAACCCCTTTTGCCATATCAGGTACATGTTTGCACTTCCGGGCATTAGGATACAGACACGTTTGGGTGCCATTATTCCCCTACCACACCCACCATATGTACTCCCACCCGTGACAAACAGGTTTCTGGCATCCGGAGACCCATTCGTGCCTGAATTTCTGAAGAAGAAAGAGCAGCCGCCATTAAATTGGCACCCAGGAAGTTGGGGTCACACAGTCTCGGAAGGAAAAAGTTGCTGAGGGAATGCCGAGGGGTGTGGGGGTGGGAGCCCGAGGCGGGTGGGAAGAGAGGGAACCAGGGAAGAGGAAATGACAGTCCCAGGGCAGGCTGACAGCGGCTACTCCACAGAAAGAGCAAGGCCGCACAACGCAAGGAGGAAATTGTGGGGAAGACCCAATAGGTGACCCACACTTCAGACAAAAATAAATCCATGATCCCTGGTGCAAAAGCTATACCAAGGGGTGATTATTCACGTCCCAGAAGGATTTTCCAAAGCATTCTTCAAGTAATGACTTCCATTGGGTTCTTAAAATAGGCTTTACACCCAGATTTTCAGTAACACATAAAGGGATGCTTGTAAATCTATCGAAATGAAGTGAGACCAGTAACATCTGCTACCTTCTGTGCTGGTGGTGCCACCGGGAGGAGGAAGGAGCCACTGAGGCGGGGGTGGGGGTGGGGGTGGAGGGGCTCAGACTCCATCCCGGGCCCCTTGTGAAAGTCAGGACACCTGGGAGGGCGGCAGAGACAGTGACAGGAACAGGGACGTGGAAGGGGCAGGTTAAGGAAGATAATACCAAGGAGATTCTACCAAGATGAGTCTTCAGGGCAACCTTATCCCTGGTTCATAGATTAGAAACTTAGACTAAGAGGGAAGGGGAAAGCCACAACGTAAGCAGTGCTCTGGGGCTAGTCCCGGGGCTCTCTTACCTACAAAGCTGTTCGCTCGGCCCCTCCAGAGACAGGAGAGATGCTCAGCGCGGCAAGAACATATATATCTGTGCCAGTGAGAGGAGCTGCAAGCCTCTTAAGTGTCAGGAAGTCCTGAACCCACAGCTCTCAGGGCCCTTGCTTACCTACTGGGCCATTTCACGGGTGATGCTGAAACTCTTTCAATTAGGTTTAAAGCCTTTCGTTCAAAATCAAAGATAAGACATCAAAGGGCCTGAAAGAGGTAGAAACCGCTTGACATAAACGGCTGGTTTCACATCTCAGGTAGGATCAGGGCGGAGATGAGAGAACAGGAGAGCATCAGAAGGAACAAGGACTTCAGCCACACCCACCTCCAAGGGCCACATGGATTTCTAGAAATACCCCTTGGGCTTCAAAACAGGTACTAACTATGGAGGAAGGAGCCATAAAAATATTGGCCCCCTAAATCTGTTTCTCTGTCATTGCACTACCCACATTCCTTCCGATCACCAATCTTGGTTGGCCCTGAAGTCCAACTCTTCCTCCCAAATATACGGTTCCCCACGGTTCTGTTCTCAATTCCCTCCTCTCTAAGAGCACTGCTGGGGTCTTAGTCCTGTCCCCCCCCACCCCCCCACCGCCCCACTGCTCACCTCCCCAGGACCTCCACTCCCTCCCTGCTGTCGGCTCCTAGATGTCCAGCCCCTCTCTTCTGAAGTGCACCCCGCATGGCCATCTCCGTCTCATTGTCACCTGGGCATCCCTACCATGGTCTGCCCCCAAATGAATTTGTCATCTTCTTCCCTTAACCTTCTCCACCCACATTCCCCATTTCCGTCACTGGTACTACAATCTTCCCAGCCATCCTGACTCACATGGCAGTTTTCTCTCGGAATTCCCTCTCTCACCTCCCACATCTAATCTATTGTCGTGTCCTGACACTGTGCCTTTACAGTAGCTCCTACACCCAGGTGTCTTTAGGGATGGCAGGTGACAGATGAGTTAAGTGGAAGGGGAGGGGACAGGGACCAACTGGAGAGCACGTACCCCATCTGGACAGGGCAGCTGCCACTCAGCTCCCCTCATCTCCAGCTGACTGCTGCCTTGTGAGGATGTGGGCCCGGATCTGCCCATTTGAAAAGAAAAGCTGTACACTTGGACCTATGTGACATTCCCTTATTTTTGAATATTGGCAATTACTTCCATTTTTAGAAATCTTTATATGTGCCAAACAAAGCATGTCTGTCTGTGACCTCTAGGCTTCAGGCCCTCTCCCCTGTCCCTTCTCTCCATTCCCATTGCCAGCTTGCCGATGTCCAGGGCTCCCTCCTGGATAAAGGCCCACCTCCTCCTGCGTCTCTCTGGTCTGCTTTCTCCCCAGCTGGTCTCAGACACCACTGAAGAAATGTTGAGTTCTTCGGCGTTATATTCAAGGCCCTCCAGAGGGAAAGAGAATGGCGAGGGTGAAGGAGACAGAGAAAAGACCAATGTCACTCAGGGTGACGGAGCCATTAACTAACAGAATTAAACATCTGGTGTTTAATTAACACCCTCCCTCCTCCTTCGCTGTCCTCCCATTTCCCTTGTCCAGAGGTGTTCCATGGTGGGTGAGACCGAAGCAGAAACCAGGAGAGCAGACATGTAACATGAGACGGGGGTCCCTGCTGGCCTCAGGGGAAGGCAAGGGGCCTGGCTATGGTCCCCATGGACTGTAGCTCTGCAGCCTCTGAGGACAGGCTAGGAAGAAACAGGTTTATGTCTCAGCAGGAGAGACTCAGATTGGACTAGAAGTTTCTCAGGCAGGATTTGGAGGCAGAAGCTCAGAGTCTAGCATGATACAAGGAAACCGGTAACCCTCCTTGTGACAAACCCTGTTGGCTGCCCCATCATAATCATTCCCGCATCGTTCTTGATAACAAACCCTGATGTACAAAATGGCAATGCTCCTAAGGTGAGAAGCAAGCAAAAGTTTATAACAGACTCAAAGGCTTTTGCTTTCCTCATAAGAGCCACAGTATCGTTAATTTGAATAATAATAATTATTCATAATGTCATTTTGAGAATCAAATCAGGTAGCACCAACGCCTTCCCACCCGCTGCCTTCCTGCCTCGCATACGCATGTGATATCTTAAGCTACAGCAGCCATTTTTAAACTCTGAGACAAGAAGCACGAGAGAACAGTGAAGAGGATTACAGAAATGCTTATCTTGAGCTGTTGAGCCAGTGAGCAAAGACCAGCAGCTACTAACACCTCTAAGCCTCTGGATTAAATAAATCCCAAGTTTTAAAATTATTGTTTAAGTGGTGTTCTCTATTACTTGCAGCCAAAAGCATTCCTAAGTGATATACGCCTGCCTCTAAAACCTCAGCACCGTCTCGTCTCTCTGGAGATAAGGAAATTATTAATGGGCCATTTATTTACTTGGAGTGGATTCTTTGACTTCTTCAGATGCTGCTCAGAGGAATTTTCAGCCTGGAATGCCCAGGACCTGTGATTAGGGACAGGAAAGCTGATGTACTGATGGGTGCCCTCCAAGCAGAGCCCTCTCCTCTCTGTCTCTCCAGCACCAAGCACAGAGTGGTCAAGGAGTGAGAGGACATGTGTTTGTATGAGAAGCTCCATGAATGGATGGATGAAGCACTCATTCCCCTCTAGGCACAGGTGTCCCAATGACAACCAGCTGGCAAGGAGGACTCTAGCAGCTAGAGTCTAGCTGATTCAAGACCCATCCTTCTCAGAGCGCCAGCCTAGAATATCCATCCCCTTCAGATATCCTCACCCCCTTCTCAGTTCCTCAGGTGCCCATCTACCCTCTCATCTGGCACTTAATCAAACCTCACTGTTTTCTACATATCTAGCTCCTTGGCCAAATTCTAACCCCCTCGAGGCAGATACAATCCTCTTTAAGCCCACCCCACCCTCACCTCATGCTTACCACAGTGTCTTGAACATTTTCCCATATGTTTATCAAAATAAAGATTGATGCTTTGAAAGAGGTTCCAAGAGGTTGATTCAAAGAGTTGCTCAGAAAAAGAGTTCCCCTAAAAGAGCAGTCCCCACATGTCTATAGTACTGCCTGAAATTTGACCATTAGACATTGACTGCTTTGACTAGCTGAGTCACCTTAGGAAAAAAACGTAATCACTCTGAGCCACAGTTTCGAATATGGGAAAAATAATAATACCTGTTTCATAATGCCATTGTGAGAATCAAATCAGCCTGATTTATTCACTGAAAGAATGTCTTTTATAATAAGCCTTTAAACGTGACTAGTTTGGGAAGAATTATCCTAGCAATCATTCACTTTTGAGTCTGGTTTTGCAGACTTTAGGGTGGGGAAGGACCTTAGGCTTCCCCCTCCCCAAACACGCTACAAATGACCTCAATGCCATCTTCAGAAGTATTTAAGGAAATTCTTGAATTTAATTGATGCAGTTTCCTAAGAGAGAATAAATTTGGGGACAGAAACAGCTCCGTAGCCAATGGTATTGGTGCCCTAGCCAGATCCCCACTACTGGGCTGCTGCACCCCACTCCAGGTACTGCACGTGGTGGCTGAGCCTACCCCAGAGGCCTGCCTTGAGCCCACTCCATGGGTCTCCCCACCCGGATGAATCTCTTCCCCACTCCATGGTTCGTGGACAATCATTGACTGATGCTGGAGTAAGAACACCCAGCTCTTTTGTCCCAAGGTGTAACCAATTGTTGGTATGATTCAGGCTCCAGAGCCCCCCGTGGCATCAGGTTGAGGCTAGGCTTGCCCTAACGCCGCACCTTTGCCTGATTTCCTCCTCTGCCTTGTTCTGCTAGCCTCAGTCCCTCACGGGCTCTCCATGAGGGCACTCCCCAGTCAATCCCGAGTACAGGAATCCCAGCCTCCTGCTGTGCTTCTAGGGAACCTGACTTAAGACAAGCCCTTAGGGGGGCCTTTGCACTGAGAAGAAAGTGGGGGAAGAAGTGGGCTGGGTGGTGTCAAAGCCACACTCTGCACCCTTGTCATTTGGCCCAGGGCTCTGCCCCCTCCCTCTGGATGCAACAGGCAGGAGGGCCAGGACCCAGCCCCTGGGGGATTGGAGCCTTGGCCAGAGCCAGTAGCTGTACCTTCATCCTCCCTGCTCTCCTGGCCTCCCTAACCCCTCGTTTCTCTACAACGAAATACGTAAATCCTCTCCAAGTCCCCAAAAACATTTTCCCGGAAAGCTGTAAATCCAAAAATCAATTGGTTTCCATGTCATCAGATTACCAGGAAGGTCTGGGCAAGCAGACACCCACGGTATCAATGGGGAAATGGCCCTCGGAGACAACATCACTCCCCTTTTACAGTTTAATCTGGGTTATGTTCTGTATCCCTGCCTCTACCCCTCTCATTATAATTGGGATCATTATGGCCTGTTTTATTCTCCTCTGAACTATTTACGTGGCTGGACGGAGGCAGAGGTGGTTAATGCATGGAGGCTAGCCCTGGCTTCCGGGCCCCTTTCTCAGGGCCTCCCCAGGGCAATGAACCCGAGGCCCACGGGATGGTGGTTCTCGGGGAGACCTCATCTGCTCTTCTGGGGAAAACACATGATTTCTGCCCTCTAATAATTACAGTGCTATCTAAGCTTTATTGTGTTTTTCATTCTATGACAGACATGATGCTAATTGTTTTACAAACATCGCCAAATTTTATCTTCTCCTTTTCCCTATAACACAGACATTGTTCCCATTTTATAGATGAGAATACTGAGGCTAAGAAAGATTGGGTGGTTTGCTCACAGTCACATAGTAAGTAGCAGAGGCAGGATCCGATGCCAAGGTCTGCGCCCTTAGCCGGCCTGCTTCCCGCCTCCTTAATGGGCTGCTGAGGAGTTGGGCTTACGAGGAAGGCAGGCGCCAGGGCTCGGGGCTCTCTCCGGGATGCAAGACTGTGGAGAAATGATGCATCCCACACCTCCCCCCTCATGCTCCATATCCAAGGCTGAGTCCAGGTCAGTTCCTCTCCCACCACCCAGAGCCTCTGCCCTCCGTCCCATCCCAACTGGGTTCTGGATTTATTTTCTTCCTCTCTCCTGCTCAGAATACCAGCTGCCGTTCAGAACCTTTGACCCCGATTCTCTATCGCATCCTCACCAATGCTAGCCCCCAGCTCTGCCACCATCCTGCTTTCTCCTCCAATATCACAGTTCCTGGGTCCTCCCAGCCTTCCTGGAGTCCACATGTATTTATATTTCTGGGGTAAGGGAGCTGCTCACTGCTGCGGGGTCTGGAGTCACTGGCTCCTTCTGCTTCTCGATGTCAGCAGTCGCCGAGAAAGTCACAGCTCATTAGCTGTGCCAACGGCGGGGGTGGCAGAGAGCAGCGAGGCAGATAATCCAAGGTGGTAGGAAATGTAAAAACCATCTCTATTTGGCTGTGGAAGGTATTTTTGGACCTACAGTTGAATGTGGGTGTGTATGATGTGCTGGGAATTCACAACACTTCAAACCAAATGCTGAAGCTAAACCAGCAGGACCTGACTACTGGTTTTAGGAATCTGAAAACTGTCCACCCTGTTCCTATTTCCTGCTGCACCGGGTAGCTTGGTGTCTCAGCCTGACGTCCAGGAAAAGCTGAAGTAGGGCTGTCCCCTCTTTGGAGTTAGATGCATACCTTCCCCCAACTTAGAACCCAGGCTGCAAACTCCTATATGGACAGGACGAGGTCGTGTGGGAAGTGAAGCCAGCTGGTATAACACAAAAGGCAGAGCAAAGGGAAGACTGTAGGCTCCTTCAGAAGGGCACGGCCACCCCTCAGGAGCAGCTGCTCCTCAGTTCCAGCTGAGGGCCGGAGCCAAACAAAAGACATCTGTGCAAGAATTTGGCCCACTAGCAACAGGCTTGCAATCTCTACCCCAGGGGTTCTCAAACTTCAGCTTGTATCCCAGTCACTTGGAAATCTTGTTAAAATGGATTGCTGGGCTCCACTCTGAGATTTCCGATTCATTCTATTAAGTTCCCAGATGACGTTGACACCGATGGTCCAGGGACCACACTTTGAGAACCACTGCTATAGCTGAGTAGCTATAATTGGGGGTAATTTTGACCTTAAAAGGATTCTTGCCAGTCAGGGGGCCCTCATACTTCCTTACCTTTTAATATTTGAATAAATTTTAACTGGTCTTTGTCCCACGTCCCCAGAGATACCCTCTAAATCTGTGGAATTTCCCATGGCAGTATATATATATATATATCTTTGTTATTTATGGTGGCAGTTTATGGTAATGAGATGGCTCAAGGCAGAGGGTCATCGGGGAGTATATATCCCCTCACCTTGGAGGGACGTAGCCATACCAGTGAGGCATGCTGGCCACACCAGAAAGACCAACCATGGGATTAGAGAGTTGGAGCTTTGAGCCAGTCCTATCTGTCTGACCTCTGAAAGAGCGGTGCGGCTGGAGATTGAGTTCAAATGTGTGGGCACTGATCCAGTCAATCATGCCTATGAATGGAAACACCAATAAAAATTCTGGACACCAAAGCTTAGGAGAGCATCCCTGGTTGGTAATGCAACACCCACAGGCTGGAAAGGCGTCGCGTCCATGAGGAGAGAACTCGGAAGCTTCGTGTGGGACTCTCCCAGACCCCGCTCTATGTCTCTCTTCTGATTTGTATCCTTTTTGCTATAAAAAAACTATAATTGTGAAGTACAGTCCTTTCCTGAATTCTGCCAGTCGTTCTAGTGAATTATCGAACCTGAGAGGGTGAGAGGAACCCCTGAATTTGTAGCCAGTTGGCCAGATGTGAGAGGAACCCCTGAACTTGTGGCTGATGTCTGAAATATAGGTGGTT
>PVIY010061985.1:0-11032 GCA_004026745.1 Myrmecophaga tridactyla | reverse complement strand
CTGCCACTTTCTAAGCTGAAGGATGAATGACTTTCAGACTTTGAAATTCCATGGCGCTTGCACTGCAGGTTTTACATCTGTGTTTCTTCCAGTTTCTCCCTATGGAAATGAAAATCTGTATCCTGTGAGTGTCCTCCTTTGCATCTTTTTTTTTTGTCACCTCCCTAGAGGAGGCTTTTTTTGTTTAAATTTGCATATGGGCAGGAGGCACCAGGGATCGAACTCCAGACCTCCAGCATGGCAGGTCGGAGCTCTGCCTGCTGAGCCATGGCAGCCGCCCCCTCCTTTGCATCTTGGCACTAGACAACTTGTTTTGAGATTCACAGGTCCATAGCAAGAAGAGAATTTTTTGCACCTGTTTAAGGTGATGCTTGAAGTTGCCAAGTTGACAAGGGGTGGACATGTGTTAGTTAGATTCAGTTGTCAACTTGGCCAGGTGAGCATACCTAGTCTTGTTGCTGTGGACATAGCCAATGGTACGTGAACCTCATTTGTTGCTAATTACATCTGCAGTCGGCTAGGAGACGTGTCTGCTGCAATAAGTGATGTTTGACTTAATTGGCTGGTGCTTAAATGAGAGAACGCAACATAGCACAGCCAAAGCAGCTTGGCATTCCTCATCTCAGCACTTGCAGTTCAGCCCAGGCCTTTGGAGATGGAGAAAGAAGTCACCCCGGGGAAAGTTGTTGGAACCCAAGGGCCTGGAGACAATACCAGCAGAGACCATCCTGTGCCTTCCACATAAGAAAGAGCCTCAGTGGAAAGTTAACTGCCTTTCCTCTGAAGAACTAACAAAATAAATCCCCTTTTATTAAAAGCCAATCCATCTCTGGTGTGTTGCATTCCCACAGCTAGCAAACTAGAACAGTTGTTATTGTATACTGACACTCTGATTGGGCATGTCAGTCCTGGAAAGCTTGGGGGTGGCAAAAGCACCCACATGGACACGATGCCATTAAATGCTTTGGAAGGAGTGGTAAAATGAAGGGAAGAGCAGAGACAGGAGAGAATAGCATACTCTCATCCTTCACAGTATCCCTCTAACAAGCCCTTATTATTGATAATTTTATGGTTAAGACTGGTGGGGAGCAAGTAAACCAACAGTATCAAAATTGAGATTTTCCCTGTCCTAGAGGTACTAATGAGGCCAGATGGAATTAACTCTTAGCACAATTTCTCCCACAACAAACAATGACTTTTTTGAATAGATATGTAAATGAATAAGTAACCTATTAAAATCCACTTGCATTATCTGTCAATAACTGCTGTTTTCCATTTTCTAGTTTTTTCATTTAATTGTTTGTATCTCTATTCAAGGATGATTTTGTTTTTATTGTGCTGTTATTTTTAGGTGTGGGGTGAAGATTATACCTAGCTCCACAAAATAAATTTTATTGGTCTAGAATAGTATAAATACCATGCAAATTTTCTATACTTTGAAAGTTAGAAGTACTTAGCTCTATAACTAAGGTAGTTTTAAAAATAGCCTTTCTTGTACTTGGAATAACAGTTAAAGTAAATATGTAAAAGAAAATTCAATTAAAACTAGTATACATGCACAGATGAAACATCTAATAGATCAGTAAAAGAAAAAGAGATTGAATGAATAAATTGTGGTATAATTCAATAGCAGTATATACTTCAAATATTAAAACTAAGCCTATATGTGTCTGCATAGAACACTTTCATGGAATGTTGAGGAAATAAACAAGAATATTAAAATATTTCAGTATGGTACAATGTAGGTAAAGTAAGAATAGGTGCAAAAGTAATAAAAGATGCATGGGAATAAGAATACCAAATACAGATATTGCTTACTTCTGCATTTGCGACTGAGACATGAAAAGGAATTGAAGAAGCTATAGGGTTTTAACATTATCATGAATATTTAAATCTTAAACTGAAATCAATGTCACAAAATGATAAAATTTGATAAAGGTATGTGATCATTGCACAGCAGTTTATTTACGGTTTTCTATATTTTTGAATACCTTCATTAAATTCTAACTTATTTTCACACCTCAAAAACTGAAGGAAAAACTTTCTGAACTGAATGATTTTACTTGTAATTTTTTCTAATTGATGAAGTTTTGTTTCTCCATATTATCTATTCTTATACAAAGTAAATATACTAAATTTAATTAAAAAATAATATTGGAAAGCATAAAAGTATACTAGGACTAACACAATGGAATTTATGTCAAAACGTATTATTTTTCTAAATTTGGCTTAAATGTACTTCAGAAGATGAACTCCAAGGTCTGTTTTTCTTTGTATACTATATAGCCAGGTCACATTTCATTATTTTTCCATGTGAGTATCCTGTTATTGCAGCACCATTTATTGAATTTTTGGTGTGTTTGTTTTACTTGATTTGTTTTGTTTTTTGGGGGGAAGTGCATGGGCCAGGAATCGAACCCAGGTCTCCCACATGGCAGAAGAGAATTGTACCACTGAACTACCCTTGCACCCCCTCCAAAGCCTTTTTAACATTGTTCGGTCCTGTGCATTTATTTCTGGACTGATGCACACTCAGCTTCTGGAACAGAGAGATCCCAGTGTCACCAAAAATTACTTCTCTTGTGATGTGGCAGGTTTAGCTCTCATACAAATGAAGAGGTATGTTTTTGTCTCTGCAGTGCCATTTACTGCTTACAGCAAAGAAAACTAAATCAACTTATTGTAAAATACTATAAAACAGCATGATATGAAAAAAAGGTAAACATGCAGAGAGACCTTCCTTATTTAGAACAATGACTATAATATAATACATTCTCAATAAATACTTATTGAACAATTGATCTGAAAATCCAACAATTAACATATTTTTTTTCTGGAACTGCTATTGAGTTTCTGAACTTTAAAAGCCAATTCTTCCAGTTCAATCTAATCAGCAAATGGCAAGTTTTTTTCTGTGGCTGCTTTTGTCTTCTTCATCAGTCAAGAATTATAGATGTCTCCTGTAAACCAAAGATCAGAGATAATGTTTTTGATAAATGATAATTCTGAACTAGGTCTGTGAGCTCACAGGTGTTTTCTTAGAATGTGTTCTCCCTCTAACTCTATGCTTGTGCTACCACAGCCCTAGCCACTTCCTGTCTGTGATGGTAATCTGCCTTTTATCCCTAAGCAGTTGGGTGTCTCAAGAGGGACCCTGGGGTTTTTGTACACCTCTCTCCAGCAGTTGTCTCTCTGTGTGTTCACTCAGTGCACAGAAATACACAGCTGAGTCCTCCAACTGTGAAGCTGAGATGACAAGGTTAATAGATTTGGTGGCTTTCTGGAAGTTCAATGAGAAGCGGCCTTCTCTTGCATTTTGCTGGTCATAAGAGACCTGATGAATGAGGAAAATCATCTCTCCACTGCTTGGTTGCCTGTACCAGAACAGACCATAACTTCCATCCTGGGTGTCATATGTGCAGTTCAGGGTCACAGTCTCCTTCTCCTGCACCAACATTGCTGGTTGGGTTTGAGTCACCTTCTGGGTAGCACTGGATCCTGAAGGGAAAAGGACAGTATCAGAAGGTTTAAAGGATAAATGGTAGAGTACAAGGCAATACTATTTTTGCACATTGTCACCTGTCTTTCCCAAAGTCCCCACAAGACATTGCCTGTTTCACACAACTTTAGGTAAAAGAGAATCTCAGTCCCACTGGAGCCATCCCTACCTAGCCACACTGAAGTCACGACCACCTTCAGCAAGCTGGAGAATGACATGTTAGGGCTCTTCCTCTGATGGAAATACCTTCTTCTTCAATTTCAGGGCTCTTCACTGTGAGGTGAACCTGACAAGGTGGAAAGAAATAGTGAGCTCCGTGCTTCTGCTACCCCAGAACAGGAAATGGGTTTCCTGGTACAGCATGCTCATGTGTGTCATGTCAAACTTCCCCATGCACTGGCTAAGAGTGTAGCCCAACACAAACTTCCTTTTGGAAAAAGAAATTTTAATGTGATAATTACTGGAAATAAACATGAGTAAAATTTAATATTGAAAGGAAGATCGATGATTCAACCAACTGCTGTGTTCAGTCACTGCAGGTAAGATGGAAGTGGGGGGAGGGACATGAAAAAAATGCTATATGTAATGGATTATAGAATCAACTTAAGATGTAATAATCATGTCTTCTCAGACCTGTGTATGGTGACATTTCTCCAGGAAGCACCTACATTGAAACTTATTCACTTTATAAAAAGTAAGGCTGTTCATACTAATCACTGCAGCCCTTTCAACCTACTAATACACAGGATCTGCTAAACTCAACCTTTTCTAAGTAATGATACAGAAACCTTCATCCTCACTACAAGCACCTATTCAGTCTCCTGTGTTGTGGCCAAATAGCAGCAAAAACTAACCTCTCTATGCTAAAAATTTAGAATGAAGCTCTTCAACACTCTTCCTGATATGTTCTTCCTGATATGAAGAGCATCTTTTCTTCTCTAAGGACTCTTGACAACCCAGCATTATTCAGAAAAGCCACATCTGACACTGTAATTTGGTTACTAGGTTTTCGAGGCTTGGAATTAATATTCTCTCCATTACTTCAATTGGGAATCCAAAGGAGCCAGAACAAGCCACACTATTTTATGTCTCAGGATGACAGGGATATATTCTAAGTGACTCCATAATCTCCAAAAGCTAGCTAAAGTCACAGAATCACTGATTGTGATAAGCTTTTCTTTTTGTATGATTATAAAAGGTAGGGCAGTGTTCTAGGACTATTTTAGTCTAACAACATGGCAAGCATCAATGAACTTTGATTGTAGCCTATGATAGCTTATCCCTTGACACAGAAACAAAAGTTCATCTTCCTTGCCTCAGAGTACATGCAATCTTGGCTAAATTGAATCTTTTTCTGAAATCACCATTGAACCTGATGGTACCACGTACAGTACAAACTGCTCTACTATCAAAAACAGCAAAAATTTTTCTACCAATTAACTAATTATGAAATATTATTAAATGTTCCTTCTATTCATCAACTCTATTGCACTTAGAAGTATGATTGTGCTTCTATCATTCAAGAAGTACTCATGTTCCGAACAGATCTTTTACCAAAGCCCAACTTAATTTTGTTTTTTATGTCCTATCTTAAAACTGAAAAATGAATATTCAAGTATGTTTATGAAATAGCTTTTCCAGACTACTTTATAAAACACAATTCCTTATCAGAAGCCAAATAAGTTCAAGTAGCTGAACTTGAGGCTGTTTCTTGAAATGTCAAAACATTTTTAAGGTAAATATATGTGTGTGTGTGTGTGTGTGTGTGTGTGTGTGTGTGTGTGTGTAGTGTTAGCCAATATGATTTTAATGTGGTTTACAATTTCCAAATACTTTGGCAACAATAAGTTTTCTTAATCTGTATAGGGAAAACCTGTATTCCTATAAAAAGTAGACATAAAATATATGAATAATGATGGCTGGATGCAGCTCAAAGAAATTTTTGACATAAAGACAAAATAACAAGCTACAATCTGGGAGAAAATACTTATAAAGCACATGTCTAGTAAAGGACTATATGTATATACTAAATAAATTCATGTAATATAGAGAATATTTTTTATTTTTAAAAGCTCAACAGTAAAAAAAATGTTCTAGAACCTCAAGACAATGCATTCTGAGGACCCTGGCTGTCTGGGCTAGCTGAGGGCAATCCTTGGTCCTTGGCTTTTCTGTCACTTGACAATGCATATGGCAAGACCTACTCCTTTCTCCTCTAGTTCTGTTAACTTTCTGCGTTCAATCTTTTGCCTCTTGGCTTTCTCTCTGTGGCCTTCATTGCAAGGCCTCTAGTGATAAGATTAAGACCCATCCTGATTCAACTGGGCCACACCTTAACTGAAGTAACCTCATCAAGAAGTCCTATATACAAGGAACGCACACCCACAAGGATGATTTAAGGTTAAGAAAATGTTTTTTTGGAGTCAAAACAGCCCTAAATGCAGTCACATGTCCACATGTCTTCACATATAAGATGGTGAAAGACAGAGATTTAACAAACGCAGACAAGGCAGAGTGATCATGGAGGCAGAGAAAGGAGAGATGCAGCCACAAGCCAAGCAGCAGCCACAAGAAACTGAAAAAAGAGAGGTCCCTGTGAGCAACCAGAGGGAGTAGAGCCTTACTGATGCTTTAATTGTGACCCAGTGAATTCAATATTGACTTTGGCATCCAAAGGTTTGAGAGAAGAAACTTCTGTTGTCTTAAGCTACCAGCTTTTGTGGTATTTGTTACAACAGCAATAGGAAACTGATACACCAAACACGGTGAATGTTTAAACATGAAAAGAGTCTATATCCGAATGAACTGTAATACCCTGCAAGAGTATTTTTTCTTCCATTGGATAATTTGTCACCTAAGAAAGATAAAGCATTTAAACCAACAGTTACCATACTCTCCCTTTTCAAACTTGGATTTAAGAATAAGCCAATAAAATACAGCCATGCTGTCCTCTCACTCCATCACCTGTCTTGGAGGAAACAGACCAATCTAGTTGACTTGCTCCTAATGCATGGTGCTGGTGGTAAGGTGAGGGAACTAATAAAAGCCAGCTGGGGTATTGGGCTCAAGATGACCTTTTTACTTCACATGTTTTAAACTTAATTTTTTTGGTTTTTTTTGTTTTTTTTACATGGGCAGGCACCGGGAATTGAACCCGGGTCCTTGGGCATGGCAGGCAAGCATTCTTGCCTGCTGAGCCACCGTGGCCCACCCTTAAACTTAATTTAACCTAATGACTTTCCCTATGAGGACAAGAAAGTCAACTAATAACAACCATAACCCAGCAAAGAGGGAGAATTCTAATGGGCCAATCATCAATTACATCCATCTTTTAGGAAGACTATGAGGGATCTTTAATCCTGTCCTCTAACAGGATGGGAGATTAGGGATTTATTGATTTATGCAACTTCTGTCTTTCCATCCATTTGTCTATAACACTAAAATAAATAACTTGTGTTTAAAGAAACTAGGGGTGCTGTTGTTTAATTCAGCAAAATCACAGATGTGTGGCACAGAGAATCATAGCAACCTATCTGCAAATTAATTGCTAGTCCAAATGCCTTCTGTAGTCCATTAAGGATTGAGTAAGCTGCCTAAGAAATACATATAAAAGTGTTCCCACATACCTCAGAAAGAAATATTCTAATCATAAAATTAAATGTCTAGGAACAAATTTAATTCTACTAAAACAACAGAGCTTTATTCAGAAGATGTAGATAAATAGAAATAAATACTAAGTTTTTGAACAAAGAATTAAATATGACTGTTAAATAGTTTTATTCCTTCACAAATCAATTAATAAATTTAATTCAGTCACAAGGCATGCATTAAAAATTTTAATATAAAGCATAATTTATATTTTCCTTCTTTCTTTAACCAAACAGCTACTGATTATTAAATATGTGCAAAACCTAGTGCCAGAAAATACAGATGTAGCTGTATTCAAAATACACCCATCTCCTTCTAAATTCTGTGAAAGAGAAAATATGAATGGATGCTAACAAAATTTTGAAAAAGTAGGCTGGGTTTCTGAATCTAATCCTAAATTCACATTGTCAAATCACTTCTTATCTTAACTTCCTTCAGACATAAAGGCAGTATACACCACCACTGGGCCCCAAAGTAATAACCAGGTTCCACTTACTCAACAAGAAAGTGGTGAGAGCTGATAAAGGAGAATGTCAAACTTTATTGTAAATATAGCGAGAAAAATTCCAGGCATGAAAATCTCTTCTGCAAGCTATTAAAAAGCAGGCGTTTGAAGAAATGACTTGATGAAATGGTGAGTGCTCAATTAAAGATAAAATATTGGGTGAAAAAATCAGGATATTAATTATAATAAAGTCCATGGGACTTTACTCACTGAGTGCAAAAACTACCATGGGCATTGAGATCAGGAGCCACAGGTAAGCAGCTTGCTCCTTTCTGGAGACTTATTTCTTGCATTTATATCTATAAAAATATCATATCTCTCTGGTCAAAAAAACCTTAACAAATTAGAGAACCTGGAGGAAGTGGGCCAGGTTACTAATATGTAAAGCAAAAAAGCATACTCAGAAAGCTCATTAGCTTAGGGGTTCAAGACTTCCAACCAAGATACTATATGTTTGGGGCCTAGTTCAAAATGAAAATTTAAGACCTGTTGTTCAAAACGCAAGCACATGTACAATTAAAGATAATAAAATATAAAACTTTAAAAAATGTTATTATGTATAAAACATAATAAAGTTGTAAATGACTACATAAAAACATTTACTGACAATTTGCAAAGAAATTATATTTTGTGTCATAATTTTCTATAGTACAATATCTAATAATATTTTAATAATGCCATATCTTGATTAGTCATATGATTTTTCTGGCTCAGTTTTCTGTAAATTAGTTTACAGAATTATCAAAATTTCACTTATATAAGTTTATACTTGGAGACTACAATTCCCTACTCTCATCAATGGACAGAAGATCTAGACTAGAGGATCAATAACAAAACAGAGAAGTTGAATAATACAATAAATGAGCTAGACTTAACAGACATTTATAGAACATTACACTTCACAACAGCAGGGTATACATTTTTCTCAAGTGCCCATGGATCATTCTCAAGGATAGACCATTAGCTGGGTCACAAAGCAAGTCTCAATAAATTTTAAAAAGTTTGAAATCATAAAAAACACTTTCTCAGATCATAAAGGAATGAAGTTGGAAGTCAACTGAGTGCCAGAAAATTCACAAATATATGGAGGCTCAACAACACACTCTTAAACAACCAGTAGGTCAAGGAAGAAATTACAAGAGAGATCACTAAATATCTGGAGGCAAATGGAAATGAAAACACAACATATCAAAATTTATAGGATGCAGCAAAGGCAGTGCTAAGCAGGAAATTTATTGCCCTAAATGCCTATATCAAAAAAGAAGAAAGAGCAAAAATTGAGGAATTAACTGTCCACTTGGAAGAACTAGAGAAAGAATAACAAACTAACCCAAAAGCAAGCAAAAGGAAAAAAATAATGAAGATTAGAGCAGAAATGAATGAAATTGAGAACATGAAAACAATCAAGAAAATCAACAAAACCAGACATTAGTTCTTTGAGAAAATCAATAAGATTGATTGACCCTTAGCAAGATTGACAAAAAGAAGAAGAGAGAGGATACAAAATAAATAAAATCAGAAGTGGAAGAGGAGACATAACCACTGACCCTGCAAAAATAAAGGAAGTAGTGAGAGGATACTATGAAAAACGTTATGCTAATAAACTCGACAATGTAGATGAAATGGACAATTTCCTAGAAAAGCACAAACAACCAACATTGGCTCAAGAAGAAACAGATGACCTCAACAAACCAATCACAAGTAAAAATATTAAATCAGTCATTAAGAAGTTCCCTCAAAAGAAAAGTCCAGGACCAGATGGCTTCACACGTGAATTCTACCTAACATTCAAGAAAGAATTAATAACAATCCTGTTCAAACTCTTTAAAAAGTTGAAGAGGAGGGAAAGCTACCTAACTCATTCTATGAAGCCAACATCACTCTCCTACCAAAGCCAGCAAAGATATTACAAAAGAAAAGAAAACTACAGACTAATCTCTCTAATACATATAGATGCAAAAATCCTCAACAAAATTCTTGCAAATTGAATCCAACAGCACTTTAAAAGAATTATGCACCATGACTAAGTAATATTCATCCCAGATATGCAAGGATGGTTCAACATAAGAAAATCAATTGATGTAATACACCATATCAACAAATTAAAGCAGTGAAACCATATGATCATCTCAAAAATGCAGAAATGGCATGTGACAAAATTCAACATCCTTTCCTGTTGAAGACATTTCAAAGGGTAGGAATAGAAGGGAACTTCCTCAACGTGATAAACGGAATATATGAAAAACCCACAGCTTGCATCATCCTCAATGGGGAAAAACTGAAAACGTTCCCCCTAAGATCAGGAACAAGATAAGGATGTCCACTATTACCACTGTTATTCAACATTGTGTTGGCAGCTCGAGTCAGAGCAATTAGACAAGAAAAAGAAATACAAGGCATC
This sequence comes from Myrmecophaga tridactyla, assembly GCA_004026745.1. Lineage (NCBI taxonomy): Eukaryota > Metazoa > Chordata > Mammalia > Pilosa > Myrmecophagidae > Myrmecophaga > Myrmecophaga tridactyla. The sequence continues at coordinate 979 of PVIY010061985.1, read as the reverse complement.
AAAATTGGAAAGGAAGAAGTAAAACTCTCACTATTTGCAGATGATATGATACTATATGTCAAAAACCCTGAAAAATCCACAGCAAAACTACTAGAGCTAATAAATGAGTACAGTAAAGTGCAGGTTACAAGATCAACATTCAAAAATCCGTAGTGTTTCTATGCACTAGTAATGAAAAATCTGAGGGGAAAAATCAAGAAAAAAATTCCATTTACAACTGCAACCAAAAGAATAAAATATTTAGGAATAAATTTAACTAAAGAGACAAAAGGCCTATACAAAGAAAACTACAAGAAATTGTTAACAGAAATCACAGAAGATCTAAGTAAATGGAAGGGTCTACTGTGTTCATGGATTGGAAGACTAAATATAATTAAGATGTCAATTCTACCTAAATTGATTTACAGATTCAGTGCAATACCAATTAAAGTCCTAAAAACTTACTTTTCAGAAACAGAAAAGCCAATAAGCAAATTTATCTGGAAGGGCAGCATGCCCCAAATAGCTAAAAGTATCCTGAGAAAGAAAAATGAAGTCGGAGGTCTCACACTACCTGACTTTAAGGCATATTATGAAGCTACAGTGGTCAAAACAGCAGGTACTGATAGATGTACTGACGAATGGAATAGAATATAGTGTTCAGATATAGATCCTCTCATCTATGGACAATTGATCTTTGATAAGGCAGTCAAGCCAACTCACCTGGGATGAAACAGTCTCTGCAATAAATGGTGCCTAGAAAACTGGATATCCATATGCAAAAGCATGAAAGAAGTTCCATACTCACACCCTATACAAAAATTAACTCAAAATGGATCAAAGACCTAAACATTAGATCTAAGGCCATAAAACTGTTAGAAGAAAATGTAGGGAAATATCTTATAAATCTTATAATAAGAGGCGGTTTCCTAGACCTTATACCCAAAGCACAAGAAAGAAAGAAAGAAAGAAAGAAAGAAAGAAAGAAAGAAAGAAAGAA
>PVIY010061984.1:0-11037 GCA_004026745.1 Myrmecophaga tridactyla | reverse complement strand
TATATATGTATGTATATGGTTCAATGAGGTAGTATATGTAAAATACTTAAGAGGATTTGGCAGGGGGTAGATTATAGGGGCAAGCAACATAGGAATTAGCATTACTCCTACAGGACACTATTCCCTTCCCCTCCATACCCTCTTCCCTACAATGGCATTAAAGAAAGGGACTTAGCCACTCTCTGAGGCCCTATAGAGCACAGTCTTCATAACAAGTGATGTGTGAAGTGTCCAGCCATCATCCAGCTCCTGCTAAGAATGGGTTACCAGCATTTCCCTCATCTGCAAATCCCTTGACCCTTCATTCTCTGGCACAGACTGGTGGCCTGAATATTTACTTATGGTCGCAGCCTCACTCTCCACATTGTCAGTGCTATGGCTTCTCTGGCTTTGAGCCCTCACTTCCTTCATTGACTAGTTAAATCCTGGGTAATATTAGCAGGTGTGCAGGCTAAGTCTTCTCTAGCACAGCATTCCTAGCACTAAAAACAATGGCTGAGGCAGACCCCGTACTCAGCAAAGATGTGCAGGTGAACAGATGGACAAACCAACTAAGTGGACAAAGCTGTGTGGTGCGTGATACTGTATCCCGATTGAACATGAAAAATATCCTAACAGGATGTCCCTGGGGCAAGCAGATTGGGTATGAAGATGGGTTTGGAACAGAAAAGAGCCCATAGCATGGAGACCATGTTTGTCACTTCCCATGGCTATGTCTTCATAGGACAGTAGTATCACATTAAACAGGACATTCTAGATAAATAGATGGCGCTTGTGTGTTCCCTATAGGCCAAATGAGAACATCAGCAAGAGAGGGGAAGGGAAGCTGCTGAAAGCCATCCTTCCTGTAGCTAAGCTAAGGGGATCCTGACCCAAAGGTCTATACAGGGTTCAAGGCATATGAAAGAAAAAATATTTTCCTATTTTAATCACTGCTGGCATGGTTAATTTTTCAACTGAAGTCATCCTGGCCATAACATTGGGGGATCACACGATCCCCAAAACGTTAAAAGTAAATCTGTGGCATTTGAAAGCAAAGTACCCTTTTTCAACTTTCTTTTCCAATATAATGAATTCTGTTTAAAGTCTTCCCCTTTTGGCTCAGAATAGAACTTTGAAAAATGTCATACTTGAGAAAGATCATTGGATGGGAGACGGAACAAAGAGGAGGAAAAGGAAAAGAATGAATTAAATAAATGACTGAAGGACATTCTGAAAATAGATGACAAACATCCTTGAAAGAAGGGAACAAAAAACATACAGAGGAAACAAATTTCAAAATATGGAAAATGAATCCTTAAAATAGCCAGAGAAAGAACCAGCTTGAGAAAATTTTTAGAAAAGCCTATTACAAAGTAATGTTTCTTATTATAAAAATAATACTCACTCATTGTAAAGCATTTACCAAACACTGATATGCATACAAAGGGAATAAAAATCATTTCAAGGCCACCCTACAGAGAAAATCATTTTAATATTTTGGGGTAGGTCTTTCTAGTCCATTTCCTATTCATATGTTTTAATGAAACCAAAGGAATATTCTAAAATTGGTTTTAGATCCTACTGGGTTTTTTTTCATTTAATATTATGCTATGAGCAGTTCTCCATATAAATCGTGTTTTTAAATGTTATTTTATTAGCTATATTTTATTAAATTTATTAACTATAGTCCATGGGCTAAATTCTGCCTACTGTCTATTATTTATAGCCTATGAGCTATGAATAGCTTTTAATTATTTGAAAGGTTTAAAATAATCCAAGAATAAAATTTCCTGCACATGAAAATAATGCAAAATCCAAATTTCAGTGTCAATAAAAAAATTTTATTGGAACACAGTCACACCCATGTGTATTCTCCATGGCTGCTTTTGTGCTACCAGCGCAGAGTAGAGTTGTGACAGAGATGATTTGGCCTGCAAAGCTGAAAATACTTACTATCTTGCCCTTTACACAAAAAGTTTGCCCCCTTGAGCTTTATAGTAATACAACCTCTGTATATATCATAATTTAATTAAATGTTTCCCTATTGTTGAGCATCGTGCAGGTTTTCCTTACCTATTTTAGAGAACAACATCTTGTTGGTCTTGACATAAGTTGTAGCTGACATCTCTGAGTATTTTCTGGGTAATTAATTATGGGTATTTGTTCTAGTTTGCTAGCCGCCGGAATGCAATATACCAGAAATGGGATGGCTTTTAAAAATGGGAATTTAATAAGTTGCTAGTTTACAGTTCTAAGGCCAAGAAAATGTCCCAATTAAAACAAGTCTACAGAAATGTCCAATCAAAGGCATCCATCCAGGGAAAGATACGTTGGTTCAAGAAGGCTGATGAAATTCAGGGTTTCTCTCTCCAATGAGAAGGCACATGGCAAACACAGTCAGGGCTTCTCTCTCAGTTCGAAGGGCACATGGTGAACACAGCGTCATCTGCTAGCTTTCTCTCCTGGCCTCTGGTCCCATGAAGCTCCCTGGGAGGCACTTTTCTTCTCCATCTCCAAACGTCACTGGTTCGTGGACACTGCTTCATGGTGATGCAGCATTCTCTGCTCTCTCTGAATCTCCTTCATTCTCCAAAATGTTTCCTCTTTTATAGGGCTCCAGAAACTTCTCAAGCCCACCCAAATGTCTGGAGACACGTCTCCCCTAATCTAACTTAACAACCACTCTTGATTGGGTTACATCTCCAGCGAGATGATCTAATTGCATACAGTATTGAATAGGGATTATTCTGCCTTTACAAATTGGGATTTAGATTAAAACATGGCTTGTCTAGGGGACATGCATCCTTTCAAACCAGCACAGTATTTTTCAACATCTTGAAGCATTGCCTCCCAGAAAGGCATATGACACTTTAACTAAAGGGATGCTTACAAGAAAAGGGGTTCTGGCTGAATTGGCACCCTGTTTTTTTTCCCATATGCAGAGTTTTATCACCTTCAACCAACATGCAACTAGGAAACAAAGGGCTGGTGTTTTTAACTCGCCAGAGTAGGTTTATCTCATTCTCGTGGTATTAAGAAGTAGAATGTGACCCATATCCACCTGTTATAGCCATACAGGGAAAGCAAAACTTCAATCTTAACATCCTGTAGGGATTTTAACCATTAGGATAATCCCCTTGTTTGTGTAACCTTTAGAAAGCTGGGCAGGTGACAGAAGATACAGTAGCATAGGCAGAGTAACCCCCACTACGTCAATGACGTAGGCAGAGTGATGGAACCAACTGCGCACAAAGCAAGATGCAAGGCAGATGGTTCCCCATTCTGGGCTGGTCAGACATGATGGCAGAGAATTGTAAGGAATTCAAATTTCCCTGCAAAGCATGTGCACTCTGTCTAACAGAACATCAGAAACGAAGGCAGCACCAGGCAACATTGCAGATTTGCTTATTCATTAGATAGGTGGAAATGATGTACTGGTCACTTGTATTCCTTCTATTAGCTACCCATTGTTCTATAGGGAAGTTTATCTTTCTTCAAAGTTCTTTTCAAGGTCTTTCTATATTTTAAGAATATAGATGCTCTGTTTAACAAGTATAATTATACAGGATTTCTCAGTGTTTCCATGATATTTCATATGCTGTGCCTTGCAACTAGGTAACAGTAGAACAAACAAGTTTAAACAAGGTCTGTTGGTATAGGGGTTATCAAAGTATTTAATATGATAAGGTAGGTTTTAAAATCAACAGATGGGGAATTAAACTGTGGCATTTGCCAAAATTTTTGACCATACAAGGCTTTTTATTTGTTGTCATACATCTTTTAGAATCTGCTTTAATCTGTTTTGCAGATAAAATTCAGGCATCCAGACAGGAAGTAATAAATCTATGAGGAATATTTTGAAAAAATATGAATCTTATTGAAAAACAGGTAGCATTTAATTAAAAGTTTTAATAAAGGGTTAAATACAAAATAAATATAATAAAGCAACAGTTTTCTACATATAAGGAACAACTAGTTATAAAATTTTACCATCCCAATAGCCATTGAGACATAAAAAATCTAGAAATAACCTTAATAAGAAATGTATTAAACTTATATAGAAAATCATTAAAAAATTACTAAGCAATATAAATTTAGAGTTGTATAAACAGAAAATTCAAAATATGATTAACCCAGAATTCAAAATATGAATATTTCAATTATGTCAATTTTTTTCTAAATACTTTATAGATTTATACAATAACAATAAATATCCTTAATGGATATTTTTGTAATTTGTAAAGTTTTTTTTTCAAAAATTCAACTGGAATAATTAGTAAACAATCATATCAATGAAAGCCTTACAGTACTAGTGAGAGGAGAGTAAAGAGAGGTTCTAAGACATTTTACATAGAAGGTATATAGAAGTTCAACAGAAATCTAGCCAAGAAAAGATAACAGATGCACTCTTAATGTACATTGTGTGAGTTATAATACCCAATTATGGGTAACTCAGCTGGCAAAGATCATGCAAAGCTTATGTTTGACCCTCACAAAAGCCACCTGTTTTTCTAAAGAGAGATCTGGATGGATTTATTACCTGGGTTCTATAATCTAGGCCCCTGACTTCAGAACTTGTTTCAAGGACTAAAAGCTGTATTGTTTCTGATAATTGCTTGTTTTGAAGTCGACTGCTGTATCCTGTCCAGAGTTAATGCTTTGATGTAGTCTCAAAGGATCCAGCAACTCTTTCTTCAGCAAAAGGAACAGGAGAGGCTAACCCTATTCCAACTACAGACTGTGTTCTGTAAACAACTGCCTCTTCACCAAAATCGTGACAATGGTGTAAATGTGGATATCATGAACTGATGCCCTGTGGCTTATCCCCGGCCAAAGCAGGGACTGCCAAAGAGAGACACATCCCTAGACAGCCCAGAGTTGGGCAGGTATTCACAGCCAGGAAGAGTGTTCTGCTAAACCTAACTTCACCGAATGTCAACATCAGACAAGGCACTCTGACATCAATCACTCCATGACTGTGACGGATTAAGACAAAAACTCAACCCCTCCATAGTCATATCTGAACACAAACAAAACAGGAACATTATTCAAACCACAAGGTCTAAGACAACCACTCTCTAACTAAAGTGACGGCTGCTTATTCATCAATTACAACTTTAGTCTCCTCTATTGATACAATTCATTGTTACCCATCATTGAATTCACCGTACTTCCCAACAGCATTCAATTCAGAAGAAAGAAATACTTGCATGAACCTTCCACAAATCACCCGGCCTGTCTTAGTTTTCTGGGTCTGCTATGACAAACACCACACAATGGGTTGACTCAAGCAGTAGAAACTTACTGAATCGTGGTTTTTGAGGCCAGAAGTTTGCAGCCTTCAGGAAATCCTCAGTTACATGGTTATCTTTCTCCTAGTATCCGCTACTCTGATTTCTGCTGACTTCCAGCTTCTACTGACTTCTGGCTTCTTCTGCTCAGTCGGCTGTATCTCTGTGTAGATTTTCTCTCCTTATAAGAACTTCAGCCATGTGGATTAAGGCCAAGTCCCATACCTTTTGACCTCAGTCTAAAAGGGGTCTTCAAAGACCTAATTCACAAATGAGACCACATCATAAGTAAGGAATGCATCTCCCAAAGTTCTATTTAGAAATGGTTTCATATGCACAGAAACATGGATCAAAACTCACATGTGTTTTGTTGGGGGGGGAGGGACATGATTCAATCTAAAACATAGACAAAGCCCAAACTCTACAATAAATCCTCTAATAGCATCTTTCTGAGATGCCCCATAGGTCCTCATGGCATGTATTTCCCTTTGCCACAATAAGTTGTGTCCCAATTTGTTCAAAACCAGATGTGATCCTGGTGCTCTTTGTCTGGAAGCCATTGACAGTGAAATTGTTCAAGACCACAATACAGTAAAAGCGTGGGCATAACCCCAGAAACAGACCCTCATATTTAATATGTGATAAAGAGACATGATAGTTTCGCAGAAAAGTGGATGACTATCCAATACATTGACTTGGAAAAACTGATGAGACCCTTGCTTCATATACTATACTCAAAGTGGGTTAAAAAGTTGAAATTAAAAAAAAAATCTACAAAATTCCAAAAAGAATACAAGTATGTATTACATCTCTGCAAGGAAAAGGCTTTATAAGCTTTAAGGCAACAGCTAAAACATCAACCAAGAAAAAAAAAATCAAAGTAACTGTATACAAATTGAAAACTTCTCTATGTTCTAATTACAAGACAAGCAAAACATAAAGGAAAAAGTATTCCCCAAAAATAAAGCAAATAGTTAATATTCTAAGAGTATATAAAATGATAAAGATCTTGATAGATGGATGAGAAAATTAACAGTACTTTTACAGAAAATAAATACAGATTACAAATACAGAAGAAAACAAGTTGGATTCCCCATGGCATCAAGGTAAGCAAGTTAAAACACTACACTGATAAAGAACTTTTTAACCAATAGAATTAGAAATATTATTTTTAAAGAATGTAGTCATTATTAACAAGGACTATAATAGTAAAATATTTTCAATATTTCATAATAGTGAAATATTGAAAATACATAAAATGTTCAACAATGGGATAATGATGAAGTTATGGCTCAATTTCTTCCTTTTCCACTTTTATAAACTTGCATATTACTTTTTTCTGATAGAGAAATACTACATTTATAATATAAAATTGATAAATTCAAGTGAAAAAATTCTCCAAATTACTGCTATGTAAGCTGTAAATTTATGTTTTCAAAGAAATTTTAGAGAGGCAGGACTTCTGGAATGGTTGTATGAGGAGTTAAAGGAAAACATCTCTTAAGCTCAGAGACATCTATTATGCTGGTTAAAATCAGCAAATACAATCATTCCAAGTTTGTAGATATTGATGAAATTGAGAAGCATTTATTCAACAAACTTTGTAGAAAGTCACTAAGAACAGTGAGATATGCTTAAAGATGGAAAAAAGGCAGACTAGCTAGAGACCATCACATTCAAGGAATGACATGGTGGTGAGTTCTCTGGGTCTTATTTTTGCCTTATGTTTTACAGACTTGGAGCTGAAGAAGCTGTCAACTCAGAAATGTCAACAGGCACAGACAAAAGAAAAGTCTAAACCAAATGATGAAGAAAGGGGCAACCTAGCAAGATAGAAAGCTTTTAGATGATATCAATGCTACTCCAACCAAATGCCACTGAAAAATTGTGGCTCATGTGACAAGGATGAGTGGAGACCCTAGACTTCTACCCTTGTGAGTCTGTAATGAGGTACCTCAACATCACTGCCAGGCTGGTGGTGGGAAGCCAGGACATTCAGTATAATGATGGCCACACCTGCACTGTGAGTAGAGACCACATGGAAAACCATAATTCCCACCTCTGCCCAACATTAATGAGGAGTCCCTCCTCAGGTGTCAATGGAGACCAAGTGGGGAGCCAGAAATTTTATCTCCACCTAGCAAAACAAGGTGGGTTCCCACCCTCACTCTCCTCTACTGGAAAAGAGAAAGCCAGCTAAGACAGAGGGCTTAAATAGTGTCCAGAGTCTCAAAATATAATATAAAAATGCTCAGGTTGCAATAAAAAAAGTTACTCATCATACAAAGAAGTATGAAGATCTTAAGCAGAAACAAATAAGACAATCAATAGATGTCAACACTGAGATGGCAGAGTTGGCAGAATCATCTAACAAAGATTATCCCTTTTTTTTTGGGGGGGTGCATGATCTGGGAATTGAACCTGGGTCTCCCACACAGAAGGTGAGCATTCTACCACTGATCCATCCATGAACCCTGCAGAATCATCTAAATAAAGATTATAAAACATCTATGATAAAAATGTTTCAGTGAGCAATTAAGACTATACCTGAAACAAATAAAAAAATAGCAAGCCTTGGCAATGAAACAGAAAATCTCATTTAAGAAACAGAAGGTATAAAGAAGAACCAAATGGAAATTTCAAAACTGAAAAATTACAATAACTGAAATAAAAAGTTCAGTGGATAGGCTCAACACAGAATGGATGGGATAGAAGAAAAGTGTTAATGAACTGGGATATGGAATAATGGAATGCATCCAATCTGAACAAAAGAGAGAAGCTGACACAAATGGACAAGGTTTCATGTACCTTTGGAACTATAACAAGAGATCTAACATCTGTGTCATCAGAGTACCTGAAGGAGAGGAGGAAGAAGGAAGGACTTAAAAAGTACTAAAATATGGCTGAAAACTTACCATGATAGGCAAGAAACATAAACCTGTAGATTCAAGAAGCTGAACAGATCCCAAACAAGATAACCCCCCCAAAATTTACACCCAGACACATCATAACTAAAATTCTGAAAACTAAAGACAAGGGAAAATCTTAAATGTGGTCAAAGAAAAACAACACTTTACCTATAAAGAAAAACAATTAGAATGTCTGTGAATTTCTCACTAGAAATCATGGAGGCTAAAAGGAAGGGGCACAATATTCTACAGGTGCTTTAGGAAAAGAACTGTCATCCTACAACCCATGAAAACATCGTTCAGGAATATAGGGGAAATCAAGATATTCTCAAATAAAGGAAACATAAGGGAATTTGTCACCAGTAAGCCTACCCTAAAGTAATTGCTAAAGGAAGTTCTCTAAAGGGAAAGAAAATGATGAAAAAAGAAAGAAGGAAAGAAAGAAAGAAACCCTGGAACATTAGGGAGGGAAAAAGAACATACTAAGTAAAAATATGGGTAAATAAATAGGCTTTACTACTCCCAATGAGTTTTCCAATTATTTTTGATAGTGGAAGCAAAAATTATAACATTATCTGTCTTTCTAAATGCCTGTAGGAAATATTTAAGCATAATAATAGAAATGGAAGAGAATAAAGGGAGGTAATTTTCCTATACTTCAATCAAACTGATAAGGTGATGTCACTGGTAGACTGCAATAATATGTAGATATAATATGATCTCTAGAGCAACAACTGAAAAAGCTATAGAAAGTGATGTGCTCAAAAATACTATAAATAAAAATGGAATTTTAAAAAATGTTTGGGTAATCCAGAAGGAGGCAGGAACAAGAATATAGTGAATGAACATCAAAGAGAACAAACATTAAAAAATAAAAAGCAATTATGCCCTAACATATCAAAATTATATTAAATATAAATAGTCTAAATAAACCAGTTAAAAGGCAAAGATTGATAGCCATTTATGACAAAAACTACCAGAAAAATAGAGGAAACTTTACCAACTTTATAAGGACCATCTATAAAATATTTTCAGCTAGCATTATATTTAACAGTGAAAGACTGAATGCTTTCCCCCTAAGATCAAGAACAAAAAAGAGATGTCTTCACTCACCATTCTTACTCAACACAATGTTGGAAGTTGTAGCAAGTGCAATGAGGAAATAAAAGACATATAGATCAGAAAGAAATAAGACTGTTATCATACTCAATTTCAAAAGCATGATCCATAAAAGGAAGAACAGATAAATTGGTCTTCATCAATATACTACATATTTTATACTGCTCTGTAAATGACCTTGTTAAGAGGATGAAAAGACAAACTCTGGAGTTGGAGAAAATATTCACAAGTCGTATATCCAATGTATTGCTAGTATGCAGTATATATAAAGAACTCTCAAAACTTAACAGCAAAAAAAGCAAACGAATTAGGACATGAGAAAATTTACAAATAGAGGGTTTACTGAAGAAGATGAATGAATAACAATATGAAGAGATGTTCAACAGTCAAATGCTCCCCATTATGGAAATGCAAATTAAAATTACAATGAGGTATCACATTGTAAATCTATAGTAATTACTAAAACAAAAAATAGAGAGAGAAAACACCAAATGCTGACAAGGATGCAGAGAAGCTAAATCACTCATACATTGATGGTTGGAATGTAAAATGTTACAGCCACTTTGGAAAACACTTTGACAGTTTTTTAAGAAACTGAACATGTAACTACCATAAAATCCAACAGTTGCACTGTGGTCATTTATCCAAGAGAAATGAAGACTTACATTTACATAAAAATCTATACACAAATACTTATAGAAGCTTTATTCATAATAGTAGAGAATTGGAAACAACCCAGATTTTCTTTAGTAGGTGAACAGGTAAATTGTGGTACATCGATATTATGGAATTCTATTAAGCAATAAAAAGGAATTAACTATAATATGCAACAACCTGATGAATCATTAGAGAATTATGCTGCAATTAAAAAATCCCAAAATGTTATATGTTATATGATTCCATATATATATATATGGAATATGTATATATATATATAACAAACTTGAAATGATGAGATTATGAAATGGAGGACTGATTAATAGCTGCCAGGGGTTAAGGAGGAGCTAAGTGTGGTTATAAAATGGTGACAAGGAGAGATCTTTCTGGTGAGGGACATGTTCAGTGCATTAACTGGATCAATATGAATGTCCTGGCTGTAATGTTGTACTATAGTCTGTGAAATGTTACTATAGAGGAAACTGGGTGTAAGGGATCACTCTGTATTATTTCTTACACATATATTATTTCTTACACATACACACGAATATACAATTAACTGAAATTAAAAGTTTAATTAAAATGAAGAATAATAAGGATATTATGAACAAAAGCATAAAAAGAGCTTTTCATGATCTGGAGAAAACATCATATTACGTGAAGTAAGAATGCTTTATATATCATTTTAAAAGAATTTGTGAGATCTCTCTTCACTTTACTTTTATTTTCCATATCTGATCATGTTACATTTATAACTAGGAAAAACATATGCAAAAGCACTGAATGAAAGCTACACTGTAAGGTTGTATAATAATTATTTAACATAGCTAGGCTCAGTAATGACATGTTGTGTCCATTGTCAGCAAAGTCAAAACCGGTACCATTACTTTTTCCAAGTGCATGCCAGAGAGAGGGCACACTTGTGTTAGCCTGCCATTTCTCTATATTTCTGCTTTATTATGGAACTAGTTCATTAATGAGGCCCCACATTTTCCCAAATGAAGACCTCACAGGAGGAAGCCTTTTTTCGATTTTATTTTCCTCATTAGTGGGTGGCGAATGTGGAATGTACAGCCAAA
>PVIY010061983.1:0-11036 GCA_004026745.1 Myrmecophaga tridactyla | reverse complement strand
TTTTCTCTATTATCGTTTTATTTCTTTTTCTGATGTCTTTTTATTTCTTTCTCTAAATCGATGCAAATGTTCTAAGAAATGATGAATATGCAACTATGTGATAATATTAAGAATTACTGATTGTATATGTAGAATGGAATGATATATTAATGTTCTTTTGTTAAGTTTTTTAATTAATAAAAAAGTTTAAAAAAAAAGTCAATTAGCTTCCTACAATCCTTTTAAGTTAATCCTTGGCTGTGGAAAACTGGTGCAGTAACTTTTAATTGATGCCCTTGCAAATGTGTCAGTTGATCTCTAACAGGTGGAGCTTTTCCTTTGCCCATTTTGCACAAATTCAGAGTCTGGGAGCCCAAGAACGGCGGGATATTATTTCTATCTTGTATCTACCACTTCTTTGACACCAGGAATATGAAACTTGGGGAATAGCAATATCTACTTATATGATGTATTAGTTAGGGTTCTCTAGAGAAACAGAATCAACAGGGAACACTTACAAATATAAAATTTATAAAAGTGTCTCACATGACCACAGGAATGCAGAGTCCAAAATCCACAGGGCAGACTGTTAAGCTGATGACTCTGATGGATGGTCTGGATGAACTCCACAGGACAGGCTCACCAGCCGAAGCAGGAATGGGACCTGTCTCCTCTGAGTCCTCCTTAAAAGGCTTCCCGTGATTAGATTAAGCATCACTCATTGTAGAAGACACTGCCCTTTGGCTGATTACAAATGGAATCAGCTGTGGATGCAGCTGACATGATCGTGATCTAATTCTATGAAATGTCCTCATTGCAACAGACAGGCCAGCACTTGCCCAACCAGGTATACAGGTACCACAACCTGGCCAAGTTGACACATGTCCCTGACCATGGCACGTGATATTACATTTAAGTAAAATTTATTAACAGAATTTATTTAGCAATTTAAAATGTTCATATAAGTGAAAAAGATTTATGACATTTTAATAAAATAGATTTTATCATGAAAGGGAGTACTATATATCCATTTCAGTAATTGCTATTATGGTTTAATGATATCTTAAATATTGTTGCTAAAATGCCAAACAGAAAAATAAAAAGCATATTAAACATTTAAGGTAAGTCTTATAGAAATTAACTATAAATAAATGTGATCAAACAAATAATTCTTTCTCCTGTGTGGTAACATTTTAGACAATTTTTTTCAATTAGTTTATAAAATGAAAGTTTGAAAGTTGCTTAAGAAAGATATTAAGGAAATAAAATTCTATTATTTGCTAATTTCAAAAATATATCTGGATAAAAACAAGAAAGAAATGTAGTCAAATTATCTTTTAGCAGCAAGTCAAATATTTTGCACATAGGTTTTCACATAGTTTCATTGTATTTTTGAACTACTTCTACTGTGGTTGTGATGTACAAATGAGTTATGACTTATAAAGCACTGTACCTGGTAGAAATGATAGCTCCAAAGAGTACAGTGATGAGATTACAATAATTCATACCCCCCCACTGTCTCTAATCCATAACCCACTAAGGGCATAGTGTTCCTGGAAACTTTCCTCCTTAACCAATGTGGCTGATACTGTGATGATTCAAGGAGTATGAACAAGTGTGCTGGTTTGAAAGGATGTTTAGACCCTAGAAATGCCATGTTTTAATCTAAACCTCATTTCATAAAGAATAATTTCTATTCAATATTGTATATTTGTAACTCTAATCAGATTATCTCCCTGGAGGTGTGATTTAATCAAGAATGGTTGTTATACTGGATTAGGTGATGACATATCTCCACCCATTTTGGTAGGTCTTGATAAGTTTCTGGAGTCCTATAAAAGGGGAAACACTTTGAAGAATGAAAGAGATTCAGAGAGAGCAGAGAATGCTGCAGTACCATGAAGCAGAGAGTCCATGAGCCAGTTACCTTTGGAGATGAAGAAGGAAAATGCCTCCTGGGGAGCTTCATGAAACTGGAAGCCAGGAGAAGAAGCTAGCAGATGATGCTGTGTCCACAATGTGCCCTTCCAGATGAGAGAGAAAATGTGACTGTGTTCACCATGTGCCCTTCCACTTGAGAGAGAAAACTTAAACTTCACTGGCCTTGTTGAACCAAGGTATCTTTCCCTGGATGCCTTTGAATGGACATTGCTATAGACTTGTTGTAATTGGGAGATTTTTCAGCCTTAGAACTGTAAACTAGCAACTTATTAAATTCCCCTTTTTAAAAGCCATTCCGTTTCTGGTATATTGCATTCTGGCAGCTAGCAAACTAGAATAAAAGTAACCCAATGAATATGCTGAACTGCTCCTGTATTGTCTGACTCATTCTCACATGATCTGAATGTCAACAATGAGTCCTTATTTGAATGATTGAGCTAATAGAGAAAATGGTGCAGAGCGTAATAACTAACACAGAAAACCACAGGCCAAAATAGAATTCAACTATAGGATTACATTTAATATTTACACAAAGAAAGGAACTCAGACACAAAGCACTTAAATGATTTGCCTAAAGCAGTAAACAGTAGATTTGGCCAATGCCTGTCTCATGGGAAGACATGTGGCTGGCATCTGTTGGCTCCTGGTTCCATGGCCTTTAACCTCTGATCCCAGTGGCTTTCTCTTTAGATATCTGTGGGTTCTGACCTGACTGATCTGAGACAAAACCCTGGGTTTCATCTCTCAACTTAGTACTGCCTGGGGCTTGAGTTTTCTTCTCTTCAGTTTCTGGCTATTTCTGTGAGTTCTTGCTTAACACCCAGGTACATCTGTTGGCACTCTAAGCATCTCCAAGTGTCTGCATCTATGTTGAGTCTGAAGCAATTGTGCTTTTTCCCAAGTGTCTCCCCTTCTAAAGAACACCAGTAAACTACTCAAGAACCACCATGAATGGGTGAAGTCATATCTCCATCTAATCAAATGCCACATGCACAGTTGGGCATGTCACATTTCCATGGTTGTAACCTAATGAAAAGTTCACACCTACAATGGAGTGGCTCAATCTCCATGAAAACAATCTAATCAAAATTTTCACCCTAGACTGTAGGCCTGCCTCCACAAGATTGGATCAGTAAAATAACATGGCTTTTCTGGGGTATATAACCAGTTTCAAGCAATGCAAGATTTATTTTAGTTTCTTAGCTGCAAAAACATATAAAATATAATCGGTTGGCTTAAACAGTAAGAACTGATTTTTTTCATGATTTTGAGGCTAAGAGAAATCCAAAATTGAGGCATCACTAAGGCAATGCTCTCTCCTCCAAAGACTGTGGTATTCTCAGGCTGGTTTTCTGTAATCCTTGGTTCTTGACTTTTCTGTCATATGACAATGCAATGGTGATATCTTTTCATTTCTCCTCTGGTATCTGTTGATATCTGGTTTCTTTCTGTGATTTTTTCTTTATAAAATCTCCAGTGGTAGAATTAAGGCTCAACCTCAGACAGTGGACCACAACTTTCCTAATAATAACTTCTATAAGAGATCCTATTTAGAATGGGTTCACACCCACAGGATGTACTTTTTAAAAATATGTTTTTAAAAAAATATTTTAAAAAATTAATATTTTTTTTCTGGAAACATAATTCAATCCTCCAAAAGGTTCATTACAAAGACAGGTCAGCAAACTAAATAAGTAAGAAAGAAAAATACATAAGGCTCAGGTACAATTACAAATGGCTAGAACCTGAGGTATAAGTTATTTATTGAATCAAGAGGAATTCCTAGTAACTGTGCCTAGAAAATCCAGAGGAATGCTAAGGAGCCAGAGTTCAAAGGTACAGTTCTTAATCTCAAGGAGCAACAAAAATGTACAGTAACATCCTCAGGAAATCTCGGTTCTAAGAAGTCCCTCCCTCCTTCTTAACTTCCTGTCATTGCTTAGAAGAAAGTAAACTATGGCACAGAAAAGATAAGTGAAATGTCCAAGGCCACTTAGTACAGAAATAACAAAGTCAAGGTCCAATTCCAATTGTTTCAAATCAAAGAAACAGGTTTTAACACCACTCTAAATTGCCTATGAATTTTAGGACATAGGGGTTCAAATATAAACACCAATTAAACATGACTAGAGAAAACTCAAACATATAAAACAATCACTTCAAGGGCAGGCCATCACTTACTGGTGACCCCTCCACTTTCTCAATGGTTTCTATTCTCTTTCACACTCAAGGACTATCCTTCTGAATGCCTTTCTATTTCACATGTATCAATAATTTTCTTTATATTGATTGTTCCCTTGAATATATTAACCTCTGAAATATCTGAGAATAAAAGAGAAAATAAACCCGCTTTAGTTTTCAAAATTTTTGTTTGCTACCTCCGCATCTATTGGCTAAGCTACTTGCCTCTACACTGAAATTTGGCATGGTTAAGGAACATTTCCCAGCTCTGGGCCAAAAATCCTTCCAGAAGTCATATATGCACCTGCAGCCATGAAAAACACCACTCACATAACACTCCAAATCCGCAGCCGTTCCCAAATGATAAACTAATGAATCCCACTGGTCTTGGATCTCAAGTCCTCTTCTTTTCCCACAGTTTTGTTTGAAACTAAACAATCCTCGATTTCCACCAGAAATCTGAAAAACCCCAACACTGGACCACAATAAAAGGGCAAACTTACAAGCCTCTCTTACTCTCCCTGTGTTCTCCCCACCTGCTGGTTGAATCACCTGAGCTGATGATATCTGCATCAACCCCTCAAAGCACTCCACTCTTTCTCTGGGTTCTGTGACTAGCAAACTATGTTTTCTCTAAAGTATTATGGCCTCAGACTTCCTTTGTGTCTAACCTAGCTTCCATACAGACTCAAGTTTAAAATGAAACTTAACAATTTGAAACAAAACTTCACTGATAAATGCCCTTTCAGCTATGGTCTCATTCCTCTGCTCCCATTTACAAAAAAATGGAAATCACTCAAAAACATCATTTAAACCATTCTTACCTTGCTCAATTTCTCTCCCTATATTTTCCATTTTGAATATTCTTCAAGCATGATCCCCATTAAAATTGATCTCCTTAGGGTCACAGATGTTTTCTGTGTTGTCAAATTCAATGGTCAAACTGAAGTTCTCATTTTAATCCAAAAATAAACTGCACTTGTCATAAGTGATTATGCTTTGTTTTAAATACGTCCTTATGTCTGAGGTTTCACCTCTTGTTACCTCATCAGAGTCAAACTGTTATCTCATACATTTTCTAACTTACCCCAGTTGCCTCAGGGCTCAGTCTTAAACCTTTTATCTTGCCTAAGTGATCTTAGCTAATCCTGTCTTTAAATATTCTTTCTATTCTGAGGACTGCCAATGGACTTATTGATATATTTGCATATATAACAGGCATGGCCAATTTATCTTGTCAACAACTAAATTCTCATTCCCACTCATTTTAACCTGCCATTCTAAAACTATCCAAAATTTCAGAATTTGCAAATAGCATGTTTCTAGTCACTTGGTCCCAAGTCATTGAGTTATTCTTCATTCCATCTTATCTGAACATGCACCCAATCCATGTGACAAATCCTGTTTGGCATTATACCAACAATCTGCCACTACTACTCCACCTTCACCTAGACATCTTCATTTTTTATCTTTGAAGCCCCCCAAATTGTTTTCCTATGTCCACCCCTTCTATCTACTCTATTCTCCTCCCTAGATACATAGTAAACTTTTTTAAAGTAATGTTTTAAAAATGTAAATCTCATCATGTCAAACCTCTACTGAAAACTCTCTGAGGGCATCCTATCTCACTCAGAACAAAAACAAAATGTCTCCAAGTGCTGTGATATGATTACAGAGTAGGAAATTGTGCTTTTTTTTGCATGATTGGTTCTTGCTCTGCCCAGTCTAGTACTGCTATTATAAGAACACAGAAGTTGGTACTGTGGTTTTCTCTCATGCTAAGTATTGAATATTATGTTCTTTTTCAATAAATGTGAAATTCTCAGCTATTCATACACTCATAGTCAGATTAATGAAGTCCACACATCATTTATTGTTTCTTAGTTTTTGGCAGTACTCAGCACAGAAGATGAAAAGAAGACCTTATAGCCCATAAGATAGACAGAGCTGTAAGATAAATATAAAAAGGTAGAACTTGCAGTCTGTTTAGTGCAATTTCAAAATGAAACATGATTAATATTGAGTGATTTATTTTCCCTGCCATTTGTGGACTGGTATTGTTATAGTATTTCTATAAAAGTGTTAACAGATTTTTTATACCGAATGTTTGCTAGTTTTGGAGGTTTTTTTTTAATCCTTTTGTTTTGTTTAGAGGAAAAAGAGTTGTTTTGAACACTAATATCTGATCCCCACAGCAAGGCAAGAAAAAAAGAACAGATGAAACAGATGAACATCAAGGAAATAAAAAACGAACAGATGAAAACTTTAATGAATAAATTTTGATTGGCAAAAATATCTGCATAGCAAGTGAAATATCTTCTCCCCTCAAGGAACAATAATCTTAATTTCTAATAATTAGTACTCTGAACCTTCTTAGTTTCCAATAATTAGTAATCTTTGATAGTTGATAAAATATTACATGAAGGAATAGGACGTACATGAGAGCTTTTTTTGGAAAATATTCATGATGGAAGACATCTCTATCACTTGGATGGAAGACCTCTAAGCATCACTTAGCAATTTCTCATCAGGTGAGGATGGTGTAAATATCTTTTCAACGCACCCATGATTCCTTTCTTTTGAGGCTGCAGATGAGAGGTTTCAGCATCTGTGGGAATATGGTAATCAAGACTGACACTACCCTGTCCTGCTCAAGGGTGTGGCATGACTGGGCAGAATATAAGTGTAGAAGGCAGCTCCATAGAAAATGCTGACTACAGTCAAGTCAAAGGAATACATGGTAAATGCCTTTGTCTGACCTTCAGAAGAGTGCATGTAGTCAATAGTTAATAAGATGAGAGAATAGGTAGTGGAGATGATAGATATAGGAATGAGCAACATGAATACACAGCAGATGTACATCAGAGTTTCACACAAAGATGTATCTGCACAAGCCAGTCTGAGAGCTGCACAGATCTCTCAGAAAAAAAATGGTTGGTGTTGCAGGAGCCAAATTAGGGGATATTCACATGGTATGGATGAGCAGAAAGCCATCAGGAGATCCACCAAACTAGGCACTGATAACAAGCAACATCTTATGGTTCATTGGGACTGGATACTTAAGAAGGTTACAGAGTGTCACATAATGGTCATAGGCCATGAGGTCCAAGAGAAAGAACTCTGAGTGAATAACGATCAAGTGCAGGAGTATCTGAATGCCACAGGCCATGAAGGAAATGTCTTCTCTTCAGATACCATGTCAACAAGGAGATTTGGGAGAGTGGTGCAAATGAAAATGGTATCCATAATGGCTGGCTGAGCAGGAAACGCATAGGGATGTGAAGGTGGGGGTCTGCCTGGATAAAAAATATCATTACCATATTATAAGTTACAACCATCAAGAAAATAACAAGGATAACTGTAAAGACAATGCCTGCATCCCTGCTCTCCTCTCCAGAAGGCCCAGAAGGATAAAGACGGGGGATGAAGTTCTGTTCTTCATTTCCAAGGGCTATGGCAGATCCAGGATAGCAGTAAGCCACAGATGCCAAAAAGGAAAGTGTGTGATAGCATATTCAATATGGTAGAGACATATGATGGAGACATCACCTGAGAGAGTACTGTAAGTGATAATATTTTCCAGGGCAGAAAAATAGAGAAAAACAAATAGAACAAAAATTGTCACATTATGAAACAGTGATGATAGCTGTAGTTTCCCTTTTGGCAAAAATAATAAATATTTAAAAATTTAAATATTTAAAAGTGTCTCATGTGACTGCTGGAATGTAGAGTCCAACATCCACAGGCAGACCGTGAAGCTGAGAATTCCAATGGAGGGTCTGGATGAACTCCACAGGAGAGGATCACCAGCTGAGACAGGAAGAGCCTGTCTCTTCTGAATCCTCCTTAAAAGGCTTCCAGTGATCAGATTAAGCATTACTAATTGCAGAATACACTGCCCTTTGTCTGATTAAAAATGTAATCAGCTGTGGATGTAGCTGACATGATCATGAATTAATTTTATGAAATGGCCTCATCACAACAGACAGGCCAGCACTTGCCCAACCAGGCAAACAGGTACCACCACTTGGCCAAGTTGACACATGCACCTAACCATGGCATGCATAGTCCCCTCAGCCCCCTCCTCAATATCTTTGGCAGGTCCATGGACCTAGATATGAACAAATTGCCATACTAGCTAGTATTCTATCTTCTGCATGGCAAATGAAAACACCCCAGATAACTAGAAATATTGTCATAATCTGTCTCTTCTGATAACATCTTCCTCTACCATTTTCCCACCCTGCCTGATGCATGCAGCTGCACATCAAAGGAGGATAATGCATCAATACCCCAGCAATCTATCATATCCTAAGTCAGCAAGCCCCTTTGTTACTATAGTCTTGTTGGTACAATTTTTTCTTTAAAAGTTGGCCCCTCGAAGTGGGAGTTGGAGCAATCCTTCTAACTTTCACAGACCTTTGTGTCAGTGGCTACCTTCTGCTTCTTCTCACTTTCTCTTCCCCAATAAATCTGTTAAGCTTTGGCTTGCTGTCTCATGTGAAACCCTTAACAACTCCACGCTTAACATCTGGTGCCAAAACCCTGGAGAGAAGTCAAACTGAGGTTTAGCTTTCTGGCCCCTCTGGTTATGGAAACAGCCTCACAGTCATTCCATTCCTCTAAACTGGCACAGTCATTCAGGCTTCCATGAGATTTATGGCTTGAGCTCACCAGCTCAGACCATCTAGACATCATGCTGGCTAACTTTCACAGCTTTCAAACATCGACAACTAATTCGGTGCTAGAAAGTGATGCTTTCTGCCCACACCCTCCCCTTGAGAGTTTTGTTTGGTGCCCAGGGGTCACCAGAGTTCAGGGAACACAGCCCATTTCACAGAGGTGATGGCATGAAAATCTGAGCTCAGTCAAAACTCTCTCATGCTCAGGGAGTGTGGCACTCAGGGAGCATCATTTGCCCATGCAGTAGTCAAAATGACTTTAGAGTGAAAGACTGCACACACGCTCCTGATCTCCCACAACAAACTGGGGATACCTGCTTTGTTGTCATGAAAGATCAAGAATCTGGTTCATTAGTTTCACTTAATTTTGCCTGAGGTCTAGGGGACACCCCAGTCTGCCTCAGGGCACTCTTCTGAGTACACCTCAGCCCACTTTAGCTAGGCACTTAAACCCGGCAACCATGGGAAACAACTAATCCACTTCAGTGGCTGTAAAACTGCTCTTCCCCCAGAGTCTACTCCTCTTGGATGTTTACTCCATAATGTAAATAAACTCAAACTAAAAGGGGAATTAAGACCATGGAAACTTACTTTGCTTTGCAATTCAATTTGGCCACAATATCCTTTAGACCAACAAAAGCATTGGCCACAAGATGGTACTTTCAATTAGGAAACCCTGACCAAACTTAATAATTTCATTCAGCACAATGGAAAAATAATTTACAGCTCCTTGCTCCCAAGCTTGACAAATTTATTACCATCTCTGTGCTGCTCCATCCTCTATTATTTCAACTCCTTCATAAAAAACCTTCTAAGATTTCTGCTCCCCAACAAATATCTTTAATGTCAAGGAGTCTTTCATAAAAACCTTCTAAACTTTCCGCCCTTCCCCCTACAAAGACATCCTTCAGTCATTTCTCCTTCTTCAATCCCACAGACCATCCCACCACCAAACTTAACAAATTTTTGGTTAATTATTAAATTAATATGATAATGTGCCATTCCTAGAACAACTGTCATGCACCACAAACCCTATTATCCAGGATTGTCAGATTGAACAATTAAAAATGTTGAATGCTCAGTTAAATTTGACTTTCAAAAGAACATCATTTTATGCAAATGTTTGTCCATGAAATATTAATTATCTACTAAAGAATTATTTGCTATTTCCCTAAAATTCAAATTTATCTCACCTTTTACCACATATAATTACAGTGAAATATGTCCAGTAGAATCAACAAAATATAATCAATAAATTCTAATACCTATAGTTTCATTGATGTAATAACCAACAATGTCAAAATTAAATTGCCTCAGAGTGGAGTGGGTTCATTTCTTCCCAGTGAAACAAGATAGAAGATGGAACGAAAATGACCAGGACTGAAGGTCTGGGGTTGTGAGTAGTTTAGGATGGTTTTTAGGTAGTTTTGGGGGAGAGGAGGATCAGGGGAGTGTGAGTATGTTGGGTGACTGAGATCCCCACTGGGCAGATGTGGTACATGGGGGAGGTGAAATTGGAGAAAACTGACCCTTCTTGTCTCCAGCTTGCACAGCTGCCAACTGCGGAAACCTCCTACATGGTTGTGGTGGACAGCACCTGCAGGGAGCCTGCAGGGTGGGCTTTGGGGTGGGGTGAGTGATCAGGCCGACCAGTGCTATGATTGGTTCCCCAGTCCCCCAACAGAGATCCATTGGTTAGCTGTCCCTGGCTGAGCACCCCTTTTGCCAGACCTGACCTCTGCCATAGCAACCCCTGCTGAGCTTGCCAACCCCTTGTTGACTCAGCCTGGAGGGACAGGGCTGAGGTTGCACACCATCCACAGGTGGGATTCAGTAAATGCAGGTCAGCTGCACCAGACAGGTAGGGGAGAACTTGAGGGAGGGGGAGCCTCATAGTCATCATCTGCTGGGGAAAAGGGGTAGGTGCTAGCAAGCCAACTTGCTATTGGTGTAGGTCTTCATTTTTATTTTTTATTTCATTAAAAAATTTTTCCCCTTCTCAATATTCTTTTTTTATTTTCCCTCTTTAAAAATATATTCTTTCTACACATTTTTATTAGTAATATAATCGTCCTTTTCATTATTTAAAAAAATTCTTTTTAATATTAAATTATTTAATATTATTATATTTTACTCATTTACATATTTTCTTTCACATATTTTTTATTATTCCAATTCATTTATTTTTATTGTCTGTATTATTATTTTTCTCTTGTTTTCTCTCCCTCTGGTGGATGACAGGCTGACTTCACT
>PVIY010061982.1:0-11035 GCA_004026745.1 Myrmecophaga tridactyla | reverse complement strand
GAGTACGGAAGTGTTGTGCTAAGCTTGATAGAGAAGGCCGAAAATGTTTTTGAAGAGACTGTTGGTAGTAATGTGGATTCTAAGGATGCCTCTGGCTAGGCATCAGACAGAAATGAGGCATGTGTTATTACAAACTGGATGGAAGGCAATCCTTGCTCTAAAATGACAGATAATCTGGCAAAATCGACTTGTGGCTTTGGCTGGAAGGAAGATTTTAAAAGCCATTAACTTGGATTTTTAGCAAAAGACATTTCCAAATTAAATGTGGAAAGTGAAGCCTGGTTTCCTCTCACAGTTTATGGTAAAATATGACAGGAAAGAGATAATCTGAGACCTGAACTCTTGGGTACAAAGAAACCAGAAGTTGTTGTACTGAAACATTCTGGGCTTCCAGGAAGAGAGACCCCAGAGAATAGTGCTCCACATGAGGATTTAACTAAATGTGGAACCAGTCAGTCATTTCAGAAAAAGCCAGGATTGGAAATGGAGTTATCCAGGAAGGATTTGTGGAAAGTCTTTTTGTCTGGTGGGCATGATCCAAGGCTATGGCATAGAAAGCCAACAAGAATGTTGTGGAATCTCTATAAACAGAACCACTGCCAGTCTTGATGGAGAGGGACAGAAAAGGGACCCATTGGCGGAAAAATAACTCCAGAGGCAGAACTATGGAAACTAAAGTCTTAAGTCAAGAAACCTCAGGCCAGGAAAGCATACACACCCAAGCACTTGGAGAAGGTGAGTTTGCCCCAAAGGCAGAGGATAGGCCTTCCACCTTATTGAGTAGAAGGTTTGTGCTGCCTCAAAGGGTGGAGCATATTCCTTGGCAATTGGGGAGAGCCTGCTGCCACCACATGGAGCAGTTTAGTGTGTGCCCCAGAAATGGCAGAGAACCCTGGTGCAGCCCTGATGCTTGGAGAGGGTCGAGCTGAGTAAAAGGTGGTCTCCCCAGTGTATTGCCTTCAGAGAGATTGCCTTCAGAGAGAGGTACGCCACTGCATTAGCCCTTAAAAATGTTGGGACTGCCACTTTGTAAGGCCCCAAAGAAAAATGACTCCCAGACTTTGAAATCTAATGGAGTTTGCCCTGCAGGTATTTGGAACTGCTTGGGTCCAGTGAAAGCTGTGCTCCTTCCAATTTCTCCCAATGGAAAAAGGGGTATTTACCCTAATACTGTCTCTTATTTGTATTTTGGCAGCAAATAACTTGTTCTGAGATTTACAGGTCCAGAGCCAGAAGAGAATTTTGCCTTAGAACAGATCATGCCTATAATAGACTTTGATGAAATTTTGTACAATTTCAGACTTTTATTGCACTTTAAAGCATTTCAGTAACAATGTTACTGAAATGCTTTAAGGCTTTCTGATGACGTTGTGGAATGAATGTCTTTTGCATACAGGAAAAACCTGTCTTTTTTAGGGTCCAGAGGGTGGAATGTGCCAGTTTGAAAAGATTATGCATCCTAGAAAAGCCATGTCTTAATCCTGATCCAATATTTTGGGAGCAATGGTTTCTTTTAATCTCTATTCAATAATATAGGTTGTAAACTTTTGATTAAATTATGCCCCTAGAGATGTGACACATCCAATTGTGGGTATTAACTTTTTGATTACAGTCCAGGTAGGTCTTGCTTATTTTACTGGAATCCTTTAAAAGAGGGAACATTTTGGAGAGAGTGGTGAGAGCCATGAGAACCACAGAGCCCACAGACAGAGACTTTTGGGGAAGGTAAAGAAGAGAAACACCCCTGGGAGAGCTCCATGAAACACGAATCATGGAGAGAAAGCTAGCAGATGTTGCCATGTTTGCCATGTGCCTTTCTAGTTGAGAGAGAAACCCTCAATGTCATTGGCCTTCTTGAATCAAAGTATCTTCCCTGGATGCTTTAGCTTGGAAGTTTCTATAACTGTGCTTTAATGTGGACATTTTCACAGCTTTAGAACTATAAATTTCCAACTTATTAAATTCCTCCTTTTAAAAGGCATTCCATTTCTGGTACATCACACTCCAGCAGCTAGCAAACTAGAACTTTGCATATTGGAAGTATGCAACTTGTTCTCAGTTTCATAGGTTCACAGCAGGAGGAGAATTTTGCCTTAGGGCATGACTATATGTGATTTTGATGAGACTTTACTTAATATTGTTCCCGTAAAGATTTAAGAATTTTGTGATATTTTGATGCAATGAAGGCATTTTGTATACAGAAAGAACATGTCCTTTTGGGTTCAGAGTGTGGCATGTGCAGATTTGAAGTTGTTATGTACCCCAGAAAAGGTAAGTGTTCTTTTTATCCATCCCTGTGGGTGCACATGTGTTGTGGGTTGGACTTCTGGTTAAGCTATTTCAATTTGAGGTGTGACCCACTCTGTTCAAGGGGGGGGGGTCTATATCCTTTTCCTAAAAGATTTTTCTGTGTGTTATGAAATATAACATAGAAACAAAAAAGTAATACATTTCCAAGTATGTTTTAACAACTAGTTATAGAACATATTTTGAAGTTTGGTATGAGTTACAGTTCCATGATTTTTCATTTTTCTTCTAGCTTCTCCAAGACACTGGAGACCAAAAGAAATATTCATGCAATAATTCAGCAGTCATACTCATTTGTTAAATACTATCTTCTCTGTTATACTCTTCCTTCTCTTTTTTCTTTTTTTATGAAAAATAACATATATACAAAAAATACAATAAATTTCAAAGTACATTGCAACAATTATTTGTAAGGCAGATTTCAGAGATTTGTATGGGTTACAGTTCCACAATTTTTTATTTTTACTTCTAGGTGCTCTAAGATACTGGAGACTAAAAGATATCAATATAATGATTCAGCACTCATACCCAATTGTTAAACCCTACCTTCTCTGTGTAACTCCACCATCATCTTTGATCTTTTCCCCACTCTTAGGAGTATTGGGATGGCCCATTATAACTCTTTCATGTTGGAAGGGGTTGTCAATAATATGGGATAGGGGTATGAATCTAGTTGATATTCTGGAAAGGCTTGTCTCTCTGCATTTCAGGACCCATCTGGAGGTTATAGGTTTCTGGAAAGTTACCCTAGTGCATGGAATCTTTGTAGAATCTCATATAATGCCCTAGACATTCTTTAGGATTGATAGGAATTGTCAACCACCACCAGTGGTTTGGTTGGTGCTTGGCAATTTATAATGGGTAGCAATGTTTAACTGAAGCTTGCATGAGAGTGACTTACAGAGTAGCCTCTAACCTCTATTTGAACTCTCTCAGCCACTGATACCTTATTTATTACACATTTCCCCCCTTTTTGGCGAACATGGAATTGTTCATCCCACAGTGGCAAGGCCAGGCTCATCCCTGGGAATCATCTCCCCCTACACTATCAGGGAGACTTTCACCCCTGGATGTCATATCCCACATAGTGGGGAGGGCTTAGCTTAGAGAGGGGAAAGTCCACATATGAGCAACAAAGAGGTCCTCTGGTGGTGACTCTTAGGCATACTTATAGGTAAGTTAAGTTTCTCTGCTACATACATTCACAAAAGCAAGCCTCAAGATCAGGGGCTAGCTCTATTGATTTGGGTGTTCCTAATTTGTGACCCAGTATCCGGGGTTTCTCCAATGGTAAAGTTTAATAGTTCCATACTTTTCCTCCTATCCATCAAGGGACTTTGTCAATACTTTTTTATTATTTGCTTAATATACTCTGGGGTGTATCTGGGCATTATATTAAGCTGTACAGGATTAAAGGCCCTCATTCTTATTCTAGGATCCTTGTGTTTGGATTGTTTAAGTGATCTATCTAGACAGGTTGAGTTAGATTATGTGCTACAGAAAATTTAGGTTCCAGACAAAATAAACTTTCTTCTTTTGGTCTCAAAGAGTAGGTGAAGTTCTAAAATATTGACAATGTCTTCCTTACCTTTGTATTCTGAATTACGTTGATCCTGACCAGGTCAGCTTCATTCTTGTTTTTAAATACTAGATTGTACATATATAAAACAGCCCCCTTGACATCCAGAAATAACAATTACTGCTCTGGAATAAATGTGACTGCTATAAGAGCTTACAAACTAGGTCGAAGTTTTTTTGTAAGAATTTTCTACAGGAGATCATACAATATTTGCTCTTTTGTTTGTCTTATTTTGCCTCATCAAATATTCCACAGGTTAACTCACATTGTTGCATGCCTGATAACTTTATTCTTTCTTGTAGCAGTACGATATTCAATCATATGTATCCACAATTGTTCACCAATCTACTTCTCAGTTAGTGCATCTGTCAGCCACCTCCATCTACTGGGGCTCATGTATTATGTTCAAAGTCAACAGTACATCAACAATCTCAATTTCAGATAGTTTAATTGTCCCTGAGAGGAAGATAGCCAATGAATATAGCCTCAACAAATAGGAAATCCAGACTTCCCCTGATTTCTTGTTCCTCCCCCCAATATGTACCACTGGTATTGCTGTGGTACTATTGATATTTTCCTTTTAAACATAGCCCACAGCATGCAATAACATTTTCCCCCATATATTAAAATTATATACTCTTGTGCAAGATTCATACCTTTGCATAGTTCATGCAAGAACTTATTTATATTTGTAATGTTAATCACTGGGACACATGAGTCTATAGTGCCTGTTTCAATCATATCCACCTTCAATATGGTAAGATTACTTATAGACACTCTAGTGAACCACTTTCATTTCTATCTATTCCCTTACAATTAAGTTCAACCTTATTAGCTAATTGTTCATCCATCTCAAGCCCCTGTGTATCTCTAGGTCCCTTATATTCTGTATCATAAGGTTCTGATTTTATAATTGCCATGGTCATAAAAGTGGAATCACAATATTTATCTTTTTGTGTCTGGCTTATTTCACACAGCATTATGTCCTCAAGTCTCATCCATCTTGTCATGTATTTCAGAATGTCATGTTGTCTTACTGCTGCATAATATTCCATTATATGTATATACCAAATTTTATTAATCACTTGCCTGTCGATGGGCACATGGATTGTTTCCTCTTTTGGTGATTGTGAATAATGCTGTTATGGACATTGGTGTGCAAATGTCTATTTGCATCACTGCTTTCAACTCTTCTGGGTATATACTGGTATTGGTATTGCCAAGTCATTTGGCAACTCGATATTTCATTTTCTGAGGAACACTAGTCTATCTTCCATAGCAGCTGTACTATTATACCTTCCAACCAGCAGTGCATAAGTGTCCCAATTTCTCCACATCCTCTCCAACATTTGTAGTTTCCTAATTGTCTAATAGCAGCCATTCTTATAGGTGTGAGGTAGTATCTCATTGTAGTCTTGATCTGCATTTTCTCTTCAAATCTGCTGTTGTGCCTCTAGTATATATTTTTATTTCATCTATAGCATCTTTAATCTCTGTAATTTCTGCTATTTTTCTGTTTATTCTTTCAAATTCCTCATTATGCTCTTCTAGTGTGTCTTTATCTCCTTTATGTCATTAGCCATCTGTCATGGTCAGCTTCATGTGTCAACCTGGCCAAGTGGTGGTACCTGTTTGTCTGGTAGAGCAAATGCTGTCCTGTCTGTTGCAATGAGGACATTTCATAGAATTAAATCATGATCACATCAGCTGCATCTACAGCTGAGTCCATTTGTAATGGATTTACAGAATGTCTTATCCATTGTCATGGCATTCCACACAGCATTGCTTCTGATCAAGGAACACATTTCACAGCAAATGAAGTGCAGGAATAGGAACATGCTCATGGAATTCTCTGGTCTTACCATGTTCTCCATCATTCAGAAGCAGCTGGATCGATAGAACAGTGGAACGGCCTTTTGAAAACTCAATTATGGTGCCAACTAGGTGGCAATACCATGAAGGGCTGGGGTAATGTTATCCAGGAAGCTGTATATGCTCTGAATCAGTGTCCACTGTATGGTGCTGTTTCTCCCATAGCCAGAATCCATGGGTCCAGGAACCAAGGGGTGGAAATGGGAGTGGTACCACTTACTATTACCCCTAGTGATCCACCAGGACAATTTTTGCTCCTGTCCCTATGATCCTGAGCTCTGTTGGTCTACAGGTTTTAGTTCCACAAGGGGGAGTGCTTCCACAAAGAGAAACAGCAATGATTCCATTGAACTTGATCTAAGACTGCCACCTGGTCACTTTGGGCTACTCATGCCCCTGGATCAACAAGCCAAGAAGGGGATTGGATTATTGTCTGGGGTGATTGACTCTATCAGGGGGAAATAGGACTGCAACTACATAATGGAGGTAAAGAAGAGTTTTCTTGGAATAAGGAGATCCCCTAGGGCGTCTTTTAGTACTGCCATGCCCTGTGATTAAAATCAATGGAGAAATGCAAAAACCCAATCCAGGCAGGACTACCAATATCTCTGAAACTTCAGAAATGAAGGTTTGGGTCACCCCACCAGGCAAAGAACCACGGCCAGCTGAAGTGCTTGCTGAGGGTAAGGGAAACATGGAATGGGTAGTGGAAGAAGGTAATGATAAATATGAACTACAACCATGTGATCAGTTACAGAGACAAGGACTGTAATGCTGTTTTGTTCATGTTATACTATTTAACTTGCAAGATATCAAGTTTAGGAATTAATATTACCCAAGGACTTGCACCCTATTCTGGAGGGATTTAATGTGTTTCCAGTTATATTCAGGACAGTTGAGTATTGTTGGGTGAAAGAAAAAATGTGTATTTTATTTGGGAATTAGGTATGGTTTAAGGTGCTATGTATAGCTGACAAGTTGACCAGGGGTGGACTGTCATGGTCAGGTTCATGTGTCAACTTTATCAAGTGATGTACCTGTTTGTCTGGTTGGGCAATTGCTGGCCTGTCTGTTGCAATGAGGACATTTCATAGAATTAAATCATGACCACGTCAGCTGCACCCACAGCTGATTCCATTTGTAATCAGCCAAGGGGAGTGTCTTCTGCAATGAGTGATGCTTAATCTAATCACTGGAAGCCTTTTAAGGGGGATTCAGAAGAGACAGGTTCTTCTTCTTTCTGCTTCGGCCTGCGAGCTTCTCCTGTGGAGTTCATCCGGACCCTCCATCGGAATAATCGGTTTCACAGCCTGCCCTGCAGATTTTGGACTCTGCATTCCCACTGTTATATGAGGCACTTTTATAAAGCTTATATTTGTGAGTGTTTCCTGTTGATTCTGTTTTTCTAGAGAACCCTAACTAATACACCATCACACTGATTTTATTTAGTCAAGTTATATGAATATCTTTTGTTTACTCCAAAATCTGTGTCTCCTCCAGTATTTTATTTTGGTCATTAGACTTCACTATATATGTCTGCATCTTCATATGTTTAGTGATCATCTGATGTCCTTGCAGCACATAAGTATCTTGTAGAATTTCTTTGGAAATTGATTTCTTTCAATAGTCCAAAGCTTTGTATTTGTGGGGTGGGTTGGGAGCAGGATGCAGGGTGTGGAGAGGGTCACAACTGTGTGGTGATGGATTGCAGTGCAGCTATATGCATGGGTTTAGGATGCAACACTGTATGCCTGTGAGGATGGGATGCAGGACGCAGTGTTGTAGAGGTGCAGCGTGGGGGCTGTTGGAGCTATGTGCAGCAGGAGTACAGGAGTAGGTTGTGGTGTAGGGGATACAGAGGAGCAATGTGAGGGTTGAGGGGATATGCTGGGGTTGGTACTTGGACAAGATGATGTAGACACATGGAGCATATGATTCCTGGGTGTCACAGTGTCGAGTACAGGGCACAGAAGTTAGGGCACTGGGAGGGCAGGGTGCAGATATATCCTTGCACTAAGGGAGGGGTCCAGAGCTGGATGTTGATGTGTGTGCATGTGCAGATCAGGGGGTGCTAGACTGGGTAGAGTGACTGCATGGGCTGATTGTGGGTGTGGCCTGGGTATAAATGTGAGCATCTGCACAGGTGACTGCCTTCAGGGGTTAACAAGGGGAAGGTGGGGGTTTGAGGGTGTAGAAGCCACTACACTGGTCTCGGGAGAGGCAGGCTAGACTGTGCGCTTGCACAGAAGTGTTTTGGACTGGGACAGCCTTGCACACATGATCAGGGCTGGAGTGTAGTGTGGGGATGCTTGGGGAGCAGTGTTGGGGCAGAGGTGCTTGTAGCAAGATGGGGGCATGTGTGGCATTGCTGAGGTGCTAGGGGAGTGGAGTGGTCACGGATTGTGGGTAGGGGGTGGTGGTGGCATGCATGAAGGTAGCATATTCAAGGAACACAGCTTGGCTTCCATGTCCCCTTCTCTCAGTCCATACATTTCTGAAGGCTCCTGGCTTCCTTTTGGAAAGGGGTGTGTTAGGATATTTCCAATATCTGATCATTCTCTGCACCTCAATTCCTCTAATTCTCTACCAGGGCCTCTCTATGTGATATAGAAGGCCCTCCCAGGTCACTTCCATGTGGAATCACTCTCCTGGTCATTTTTCTGTCCCTTCTCTAACTGTTCCTTGGAGGAGGGGTGAACTCAACCTATCTTATTCCACCATGTAACTGGAACTCCCCAAGGGGGCTCTATATAATTTTATCAGAGTCCTTTATGAGAGGATAAAGGATAGAAAATGCCAAGAGTGCATAGAGAGAAAACAGCTCTGGAGATGCTGAGAGGGCTGACAGAAGTTCAGAGAAAATGCCACTGGAACCAGAAGCTGAAAGTAATGAAATCCAAGAGAGAAGAACCAGCAGATATTGACCGTGTGCTTTGCTATCTGACAGGATCCCTAGATGCTAACCACCTTTCTTCAGAAAAGAAATCTTCCTCTTAACAACTTCATTTCAACAAATTTATCCCCTAAAAAATGTAAATTGTAAATTGGTAAATCCTCATTGTTAAAGCCAACCCATTTCTTGTATATCACATTCCAACAGTTTTAGCAAACCATAACAACAATAGCCATTGGCAACAAGCTTCACTGTGTTACATGTTCCCATCTATAACATTCAACTTTATTTCTAGTGACATACGTGACTCTAAACTTCCTCTTTCCACCACATTCACACACAATTCAGTACTGTTAATCCCATGATAACGGGCTACAGTCACCTCTATCCATTTCCCAATCTTTTAAGTTCAACCTAATTAAGCATAATTGTACATATTAAGCAATCAGTCCCACTTCTTTAGCCTCATCTATATTCTTGTCTCCTATATTCTATATTTTTATGACTATGAGCTTACATTTTGCAGTTAGTTCATGTCAGTGAGATCATACAATACTTGTCCCAGTGAGATCGTACAATACTTGTCCACTTGTGTCTGACTTATTTCACTTAACGTAATCTCCTAAAGGTTCATGCATGCTGCCACGTGGTTCAGGACTTCATTGGTTCTTATTACTAAATATTCCATCATATGTATAGAAAACTGTTTTAGTTTGCTAACTGCCAAAATGCAATATACCAGAAACAGAGTGGCTTTTAAAAAGGGGAATTTAATAAATTGCTAGTTTGCAGTTCTAAGGCTGAGAAAATGTCCCAACTAAAACAAGTCTATAGAAATGTCCAATCAAAGGCATCCATCCAGTGAAAAATACCTTGGTTCAGGAAGGCTGATGAAGTTCAGGGTTTCTTTCTTAAGTGAGAAGGCACATGGTGAACACAGTCAGAGCTTCTCTCTCAGCTGGAAGGGCACATGGGGAACATGGTATCATCTGCTAGCTTTCTCTCCTGGCTTCTGGTTTCATAAAGCTCCTCGTGAGGCATTTTCCTTCTCATCTCCAAAGGTCGCTGGCTGGTGGACTCTGCTTCTTGTGGCTATGTCTTTCTGCTTTGCTCTCTCTTTGGCTTTTAATAAAAGGAGATTTATTTCATTAGTTCTTCAGAGGAAAGGCAGCTAACTTTCAATTGAGTTTATTTCTTATGTGGGAAGGTACAGGGTGATCTCTGCTGGCCTTCTCTCCAGGCCTCTGGGTTCCAACAACTTTCCTCAGGGTGATTTCTTTCTGCATCTCCAAAGGCCTGGGTTGAGCTGTGAGTGCTGAGATGAGGTATGCTGAGCTTCTTGGGCTGTTGCTATGTTGAGATCTCTCATTTAAGCATTAGCCAATGAAATCAAACATCCTTTATTACAGGAGGCATGTCTCTTAGCTGACTGCAGATGTAACGAGCAACAGATGAGGTTCATATACCATTGACTCATGTCCACAGCAACAGAACTAGTCATGTTCACCTAGCCAAGTTGAGACCTGAACCTAACTACCACAAACACATTTTCTTCACTGATTTATCTCTTGATTGGACACTTGGGTTGTTTATATCTTGTGGAAATTGTGATGAACATTGGCATGCACATGTCTCTTTTTGTCCCTTTCAGATCGTCTAGGTATACCATGTAATGGGATTGCTGGGTCATAAGACAACTCTGTACTTAGTTTCCTGATAAACCACTTAACATCCTCCACCATGGCTGTACCATTTTACATTTCCACTAGAAGTGAAAAAGTGTTACAATTTCTTCACATCCTCTCAAACACTTGTAGTTTCCTGCTTGTTTAATAGCAGCTGTTTTAGTAGATGTGGGATGATATCTCATTGTGGTTTGATTTGCATTTTCCTAATAGGTAGTGAAGTTGATCATCCTTTCATGAGCTTTTTAGCATCAATATTTCTTCCTAAATACAGTATTTCAGTATTTCAAAAGACATATATATTCATGTCTTTCATCCATTGTTTTTAATTGGATTGCTGTCTTTTTATTTGTTTAGTTGCAGTGCTTCTTTATATATCCTAGATCTCAAACTTTATCAGATATGTGGTTTCCTAATATTTTCTCCCATTGAGTCAGTTGACTTTTCACCCCTTTGTCAAAATCCTTGGAAGCACCGAAGCACTCAGTTTCAAGGAGTTCCCTTTTACCTATTTTATCTTTCATTTCTTGTATTTGGGTATAAGTTTAAGAAATGACCATCTAGCCCTAGATCTTGAAGATGTTTACCTACATTTTCTTTTAGGTATTTTATGGTAGTGCTTCTTATATATTGGCCTTTGATACATATGAAGTTATGTTTTGTATAGGGTATAACACAGAAGTCCTCTTTCATTCTTTG
>PVIY010061981.1:0-11034 GCA_004026745.1 Myrmecophaga tridactyla | reverse complement strand
TTTAAAAAAAAAAAAAACATACCACAAGGTACTACATATATAGATGAATGGACATATACAAATCAACACAATGGCACTGAAAGTCCAAATACAAACCCTCACATTTATAGTCAATTGATATTTGAAGGATCCAAGGCAATTCCAAGGGAAAAGAATAGTCTTTTAACAAATGATGCTGGCACAACTGGATAGCCACTTGCAAAAGAATGAAGGAGGATCCCATACAGCTTACACAAAATAACTCAAAATGGGTTAGGAAATGGTTTCTTAGAAACAATAACAAACGCACAAGTAAAAAATAAATAAATTGGATAACATTAATATTAAAAACTTTTGTGTTGCCAATGATACCACCAAGAAAGTAAAAAGACAAACCACAAAATGGCAGAAAATATTTGCAAGTCACGAATCTGATAAGGGACTTGCATCCAAAATACATAAAGAACTTTTACAACTAAATAATAAAAGTACACACCCACAAAATTAAAAGTGGGTAAGGATTTCAATACATTTTTCCAAAGAAAATATATAAAAGGCTAATAAGCATATGAAAAGATGCTCAACCTCTTAGACATTGGGAAAATGCAAATCAAAACCACAATGAAGGGTGTATAGGCAATTCAGTTGGTAGAATTCTTGCTTGCCATGCAAGAGACTGGGTTCCATTACCAACCCATGCACTACTATCACACCCTCACCAAAAAAAAAAAAAAAATACACCCACAATAGGATACCACTTTATATACCCACTAGGATGGCTACACTCAAAAAGATAAACAAATATAAGTGTTGGTGAGCATATGGAAAAACTGGAACCCCAATACACTGCTGGTGGGAATGAAAATTGATGTAGCCACTTTGGAAAACAGTTACCCATATGAGGTAGCAATTCCACTCCTAGGTATATGCCCAAAAGAAAAGAGA
This sequence comes from Myrmecophaga tridactyla, assembly GCA_004026745.1. Taxonomy (NCBI): domain Eukaryota; kingdom Metazoa; phylum Chordata; class Mammalia; order Pilosa; family Myrmecophagidae; genus Myrmecophaga; species Myrmecophaga tridactyla. The sequence continues at coordinate 10,110 of PVIY010061981.1, read as the reverse complement.
ATATACATCCACAGAAAAACCTGGACATGAATGATCACAGCAGCATTATTCATAATAGCCAAACAGTGAAAACAACTCAGATGTTCAACAACTGGTAACTGATAAATGGATAAATAAAACACGGCATACACATACAATGCAATAATATTTGGTAATAAAAAGAAATTAAGTCCTGATACATTCAACATCATGGATGGACCTCAAATCGACATGCTAAGTGAAAGAAGCCAGTCACAAAAGACCACGGGTATTATGTGATTTGATTTATATGACATCAGAATAGAAAAAACTACAGAGACATAAAGTAGATTATTGTTGCCTAGGCCTGGGGTGGGGTGGGAGATGGGGAGTGACTGCTAACAGGCCCAGAGTTTCTTTTAGGGTGGGATGAAAATGTTTAAAATTAGACTGTAAAAAAAAAAAAAAAAAAATTAGCTTGTGAAGATGAAAGCACAACCTATGAATATACAAAAACACATTGAACTGTACACTTTAAGTGGGTGAACTTTTTATGGTATATTAATTACTTCTGAACAAAATGGTTAAAATGCTTTTAATTAGCAAAAGAAAAGGTTAGGATTAACATGAAAATAAAAGAGAATAACATCTCTACAAAGCAAGCCAGAAAGATACTCCACCAAATAGGTAAACCTATCTGATATTTCAAAAGAAAGAAGACGAATTAAGAAATTGATACCAGATATGAAAACAAACAAACAATGTAAATCAGAACGCTTGGAAGTTAGGTGAAAGAAAGCAGGTAGGAATTATAAATAAAAGAAAAAAAAATCATTTTAGAAGTATAAAGGCTGCAGCCGAATTGTTACGAACATGTAAGAATGTGGACAGTGTTGTTCCCATGTGCCCTTCCTAATGACTGTATTAGAGAATGAACTTCAGTCAACCAGAATCACTGGAGAGACATTTACTCAGAGACTGGTGGTAATGAGCATCAAGGACTAACACCGCAAACAGGGACGACCAGACATTATGCATCTCCTGATAGAAGAACACCCTTAAAGAATTTTTGCCAAAAAAAAGAAAAAATCAAACCAGATTCTGATGAAGCCTCTAGAGCCAAAAACCAATATTCAGGAAATTCAGAGGACAGAGGAATATGGTAAACTACACTATGAAAGAAGTATCAGCATAATTGAGACTTTCAGAAACTATAGGACAATCCAATTTCTTCAATCAATAAAAACAAGGTGGGGGTGGGGCTAGGAGTATGATAGCTAACGGGCACGGGGGGATTCTTTTTTGACATGATGAAAATGTTCTAAAATTGACTATGGCAATGATTGCATATACCTGTGAATATACCAAAACCACTGAAGTGTACACTTTAAATGGGTGAATTGCATGGTATGTGAATTTTATCTCAATAAAGCTGTTAAAAAAAGAAAAAAAAAAGGAGAAAGAGAGAAAATAAAGAGAGCAAGCACAAATCTATAGTATTAACAACACTTAAAAGACATGTCAACCAATACTTTAATTGGAGCTTGATATTTTTAATTGTGAAAAATATTCATTTAGGATATTTATGTAATAGCTGGAAATTTAAACACAGCCTGGATAACTGATATTAAGAAAGTTTTGTGTTTTTTTTAAATGGTGTTAAGAGTCTATCATTTAGAAATATGCTATGAAGCATGTATACAAAAAAAAGTATGGTGTCTGGGAACTGCTTCAAAATGACATGGAGAGTGGGAGGAGAGTGGATGGGGTGTTGAGAGAGTAGACTGGCCATGTACTAATGGTCGCTGAAGCAGGGTGACGGGTTAAATAAAGATTCATTATTTTATTCTGCCTACTTTTGTATAGATTCAAAATTTACCTTAATAGAATTAAAAAATAAATAAAAATTCCTTTACCAAAGGGGATATATGTATAAGGAAGCTTACTGTGGCATGTTATAGTGGGAAAAAATGGAAATGATATGACTACTCACCAACAGAGGAGGACACAACCACATATGGGATATTTTTCAGCTTTAAAAAAAATGTGATCAAAGAAGAAATCACAAGGGAAATCAGAAAATATCTTGAGATGAAAACAAAATAGGACAAAAACAAAATGGAACATACTAAAACTTATGGGATAAAGTCAGTGCTTAGAGGGAAATTTATAACTCTAAACGTCTACAAAAGGAGAAAAGATAAATCAATAACCTAACCACACCTAGAGAAACTAGAACAAGAGCAGATTAAACTCAAAGTTAGTACAAGGAAAGAAGTAATAAAAATTAGAGCAAAGATAAATGAAACAGAGAACAGAAAAACAACAGAGAAAATAAACAAACCAAAAGTTGGCTTTTTTAAAAGATCAGTACAATTGACAAACCACTAGTCAGGCTGATAAAGAAAAAAGAGGGGGGAAGAAACAACTAAAATCAGGAATAAAAGGGGAGACATTACTATGAACCTTACAGAAATAAAAAGGATCATAAGAAGTACTATGAACAAGTATATGCCAACAAATTAGAAAATTAGAATATCCTAAAACACTGTTATTCTGTTTTCACAATTAAAATTAGGTTTTCTAATCTGTTGGCACATGATACGGAATCACACAATTCCTTGAAACATACAAATTACCTAATCTAAAGCAAGACAAAATAGAAAATCTCAAAAGACCTATAACAAGTAAAGGGACTGAAACAGTAATTATGAACCTCCCAACACAGAAAAGTCCAGAATTGGATAGCGTCACCACTGAATTCTACCAAACATTTAAAGATTTAACACCAAACTTTCTCAAATTCTTCCAAAAAATAAAAGAGGGAGGATTATTCCTAATTCATTCTATGAGGTCGGCATTACCCTGATACCAGCAGAGGTCTCTATTCAATGGAGTTTAAAATCTGTACCCATCCTGAAGGAGTAGCTTTAAGGATTAAATAAGATAATGCAAATAAGTTTGCTTAGTGTCTAGAACACATTAAGTGTTCAGATCTTAATATCCTTGAGCTCTAAGACATGTCAAATTCTAAACAAACAGTAAAAACTGTATGTAGTAAAACAGCTGTTAGCAGGAGATAATGAGGGAAAGCTACTAAGAATTCTTGAACACAGGAATGACATTAAACAATGGATATTTACTGAGTTCTCTGTACAAACTTGTGTTTTAATATTATTAGGCTCACATGGTTTATAAGAGGGAATGGAGACTGGAAGACTAGAAATTATTAAAATACAAAGAAAGACTACAAAATGAGAATAAATTTCCTTGGTTCATGGAAGCAGAAGAAGAGTGATCATAGAATGGGCAGGTCACAACATTTCAAGGTGCAGCAACAAGGAAATTAGTCAGTCTTACCATTCTGTCATTGTGGAGAGATACATAGTTTCTTACTGACATAAAAATGAGCAACTTATTTTTAGAGCAAAGAATGCCAGATTTTTATTAAGTTTAATAAATCTACAAATGAGACACTTATTAAAAGAAAGGAATGACATTAAGAGTGCCAAGGTAATAGCTTCTAACCAGCTGAAATGTCTAAAAGAGGAAGAGCAGATATTCAGAACTATAGTTTCAAAGCTGTCATTTACTTACCACTGGCATGATGTAAATGCTGAAGAGAGATTTGATTTGATGAAAGCTTCAGAGAAGACCAGTAAAACAAACAGCAGTGACTGGATAAAAACAACCTATTTTGTTTTTCTTTTGCTTTATTCTTTTTATAAGAATATATACTGTTTCACAAATCTGCATAAAATCCCTCTACTGGGGACCATGCTAATCCATTCTATCACTTTAGTTTGGGCACACATGAAAGAAATCAAAAAAAGCAAAAAATAATGTATTTTTGAGGAAAATTTTCAGAGCGGTTTGAAAACAAAATGTCAAAAGTGCAAAACTCCAAAATCCCTGAGATCTAGGAATACGCAAGTCAAAATTCTTTTTTTTTTTTTTTGCAAGTCAAAATTCTAAGAGAAAAAAATGTTTGCTTCATTGCAATCAAAGACCAAAGGCATTGAAATACAAAACTCATTCTACAAGATCTTTTATACAGAAATTCTGAGCCACTGGAAGGATTCTATAGAAAGAAAAATGAAAGGCAAAAGTAGACCAAGTTTAGTACAGGTTACAATTCGACAATTTCAGGTTTTTCCTTCTAGCTGCTCGAAGACACTGGAGACTAAAAGAAATATCAATATAATGATTCAGCAGTCATTCTCATTTGTTAAATCCTATCTTCTATGTTATAATTCCTCCTTCTCTTTTGATCCTTCCCCCAATCTTTAGGGATATTAGGGCTACGCCCATTCTAACTTTTTCATGTGGAAAAGGACTGTCAACAATATACAACAGGGGGATGTAATTAATGTTCTTGGGGAGGTTGGCCCCTCTGGGTTTCAGGACTTACCTAGCTTAGGAACCATCTGGAGGTTATAGATTTCTGGAGATTAGTACACGAAACTTTTCCTACAGCTACTTTTAAGTACAAAGACCACTACATAGTCAAAGAGAACCAAAGACTTAAGGGAAAGCAGATTTTATGAGTAATATAACCAGCAGAAAAAACAGAACAACAGAAAGAGACCTTTAAAGAACTTCAGAGGCTGAAATTAAACAAAGATTATAGAACAACTATGCTTACTATGCTTCAGAAATAAAAGTTTGACGATAACTGCAGAGAAAACTGCAAAAAATTACATAGCAGATTTTTAAAAAGAATAGAGTTTCTGAATAGTAAAAATACAATAACAAAGCTTTTTAAATAGTAAGGTTTCTGGAAATTAAAAATACCCAGCAAAGCTTTTTAAATTAGTAAGGTTTAACAGCAGATCAGAGACAGATGAAAAGAGACTCAGCAAACTGGTAAACAGGTCAGAAAAAGACTTAGAATGCAGCATGAAGAGACAAAAAGATAGATGATATAGAAGAGATGGAAAAAAGGTCTGAAAAATACAACGAGAGGGCAGTGCAATGGTGACTCAATGGCAGAATTCTTGCCTGCCATGCCAGAGACCCGGATTTGATTCCCAAGCCTGCCCATGCCAAAAAAAATAAAAAATAAAAAATACAATGAGAGGGTTGGATACACATTAAACTGGAGTACTAGAATGACAGAGGAGAGGGAGCATGGGGCAAATAAATATCTGGAGATAATAACTGAGGATTTTTCAGAACTGATGAAAAAATACTAACCCACAGTTCCAACAAGTTCAACACAACCCAGCAATCAGATAACTAAAAACAAATCCATAATAGGAGACATCATAGCGAACTGCAGAAAATTTCAAGACAAAAATAAAATCTTAAAAGATAGCAGTACGAGGTGGTAGTAGTGTAAAGGTGAGACAGAATGCAAGATTACTTTAAAAGGGCTCATGTGATTTAGTGAACTCCTGTGTGTAAGTAATTCTCTATGCTCTGCTTTATTCCAAAAAGGATTCAAGGCAGCTTATCAAGATTCATATAAATAAAACCCAGTAAAATAAATTTAAAATGAAAAAAGTAAAGCAAAGAGAAATAGAAGAGGAAAGTACGCTGGATGCAGCACCAAAATTCATTCTCAAAATGCATGTTATAAATTCCTATTTCACTCAATAGAGGTGAACCACAAAGATGGCTTAAGCATTTTAGTACCCATACAGAGAGGGAAAGAATCAATTACAAGATTTTCAGTAAAAATCAATCAGGTGTTAAGGGAAAAACTGTTTCTAAAGGAGAGGAAACTTGGTTATGATAAAAAAAAATACCTGCACGACCCTCTTACAATAAACACATTTTACAGAACCAAAGTCTAATTAGTAAAGGCAACTTTATGGTAGAGACCAAGGAATACCAATATGATGCGCATTCCAGGGGTGTAGCTCAATGCAGAGGAAAGATTTTAGAGGAATGGATGACCTGCATCTGCTTTAGAAAATCCTTATTATGTAAGTGTTTGTCTCATCTGAAAACAGCGACTTCAAGTATCCCCTCCCTACAAATACCCAGGTGCAGCCATTCCATGTGAGTACTTAGGTACAGAGCAATATGCTGAACTATCAGCTGAGATAGGGGCAGGATTAAAGGCTCTTGTGAAAACCAAGCCAGACAAGGACACCTGCCCAAATAGAAAGCCATTTCATCTCAACTCAAAGGAGTGCAATCCAGGATATTCCTCAATCAGTCTAGTTATTCTACATAGGAGATGATATGACTCTCCATTCTAGGAATGGTAGTGTACTTGAAAAGAAGTAAGAGTTAGTTGAGAGCCACAGTGAAAGAAAAATGAAAAGTACTTGGTATGACTGATTAGGATGTAAAGAAAGGAATAAAAAAATGCCTACAAAGTTTTGAATGAGGGAGAGGAGAAGTACCATAACAGAAAAATTGAGCAGACATGTTTTCAAGGGAATAAAATAGTGTGGTTTTAGACAAAATGTTTTAGCTTGAACATCTAAATGGAAATGACTAGAAGGAAACGTATGACTTAAACTCAAGAAAGAGGTCAGAGGTGGAGTTAGAGATGTAGAAATCTGTACACAGAGATAATAACTGAAGTTACCGAGTATTTCTAATTCCCAAACTACCAAAATCCTTTTCCTTAAATCATTGCCCCAGTGCAAACAAAAGAATGGATTTCCCACTAAGTATACCATCTGAAAGAAGTACATGGTCACTATACAAAGGCAGGCTGTATTTCAAAGTGCCCCAATGCACTGAGAAAATGTCCAATACAGCCGCACAGAGTCTAACTCAGAGGGATAAATGTCACATCTATATCCTGTCACTAAAAATCAGAATACATTGGACTGTAAGGCTTATATACAGAGAATGATACAATTGGTCTCCAAAGTAAATACTATCTAATCTCCATTTTATATTTAGGAACACACAAGCACAATCTGTTTATAGGAAGAGAATTTCCTATGAATAAATACTGAAGTTGAATAATAGATTCTTTGGGATTTATTAGGTAGGTCTGAAATTTTCCATAATAAGAGTTGATTTTTATTTTTAAAAAGTTGGAGGGGAAGGTATTCCCTAAGAATTTGTAAGACTTATCAGGGCTGAAGTGAAGGCATATCTTTGTGTCTTTGAGCAGCTAAAGTAACCTCTGTATGGAATAAGAGGCAGGAAGGACATAATAGTTTCCTCCTGAAAAGACAGACATGATTAAGGATACTTAAAAATGTTCCTAACTTCTAGAGAGAAAAGGCAGGAGTATAACAGATGCAGTCCTTAGATACACAGTTAGACAGGAGATAAATATAGGGATTATGGTAGCTTAAAAAAATTTACTTACTCTTTTCAATGAGCTGGTCCTGAACTCCTGCCAATGCACTTACTGCCTAAAAGAAAAAGCTACCAGTTACTAGAAAAATTTTCATAGACCTCAGCTGAGCACTTACAGAGCAAGGGAGGAAGGGAAGAGAAAACTCACAGAAATGGAACCGAGGTTATCCTCAACAATGGGGCATAGCAAGATCCCCCCTTCACCCTCTGCTTCACTTACAGCTGCTGAAGTAACTGAGGATTTACTGAAGAGCCGCTCAGCTTCCTTAAACTTCCGGTTCCTTCGATCGTTTTTGCTATTGGAGTTTCTAAAACACACAGAAGAAACTCATAAGCACCAAGTTATATCTATGGTTCAAGCTAGGGATGCCCCAGGATGGGTGAAAGGAAGTATTTTTTCTTTTTTCTTTTTTTTTAGCACGTTCCATACAGAAATGCCATCACAATTAAAGGCCACTCGCAAAGGAGAGTTAACTTCATATAGATTTGTTTCTTAGAATATTCTAAAACACTGTTATTCTGTTTTCACAATTAAACACAGGGACTATAGATAGGAAAGAAGAGCATGGGCAAGAAAAAAGGGTTAAAAAGACAAAGAAAAAGGCAGATGAAAATTATATGAAAACAAACTGGGAAAGAAACATAAAAGATTTATATAGAAGGCATACATACACACACACACATAGGAGTATGGAGAGCCTGCCAAACTGAAAGGGATATAACATACAGACACACAAATACCCAGAGAAGTGGAGGCCAAGAGCCACACACATATGCCCAGAGGCAGAGATGGCCAACAGAGAGAGATTCACACATACTCCTGAACAAGAGAGGTAGGGTGAGTCAGATAAAGAGGAAGGAAGGACTGAATCTATTGAAGCAGAATATGCCCTCAATTAAAAAATCATAATTATTACACACAAAAGGGTGAATTTATGTGATTATTTAGGAAGAAAAATAAGAAGGGAATTTGGCAAACTTCAGCTTTTCCTCTTTAAAGGGATTCATCAGACTCTGGCATTCAGTGGTTGGATATGATAGAAATAATGATTTTGCATGAGGAGCAAAACATTATTTCATTTTTGGCCAGGGAGGAAAAAAAAAGGAATACAAAATTTACTATAAAGGGGAATTAATGGAGGATTTACCACTCTAGTTGGCCAAAACAACCTTCATGCTAAATGCTTATAAAGACAGCAGTGTTTTCCAAGGTGTGATGTACATCTATTTCCCTGTGGCACATGAGATTATTTTAGATGGTTCACAAATATTTCCATTTTATAATGTTTTTTTTTTTTTTTAATTTGCATATGGGCAGGAGGCATCAGGGATCGAACTCCAGAACTCCAGCACGGCAGGTCGGAGCTCGGCCTGCTGAGCCACGGCAGCCGCCCTTATAATGTATTTTTAAAGCTAATTATTTAAAATGACTAGCACAAATTAATGACATGAAGTGTTAATCTGTTTAAAAAATATAATTTTAAAAATTTAAAGAAAGAACCAGGGTTTCATAGAGAAATGGATGATATCAAGTTTTGTGCTTGGGAAAGGATATGGTGAGCCTGGGACATCTTATTGAGCCAGAAAGCAAGAAAGTGTTCAAAGACCAATAATGCCATGTCAAAAGGACAAAGGAACCATCTTAAAGAGGTGCCTGCTGACCATGTTGGGGACAAACTAAAAGGAATAACGATGGGTATGTGCGTTTTGTGAAAAGTCACTGAGGCTGTACATTTATGATTTGTGCACTTCTCTGCAAATATTTCAATTTTTAAAATTTACTAAATAAATAGAATAAACCCTAGAATCTTAAAAAAAAGTGAAAGTACTAGATCCCAACACACTGATTTATTTTTTTTAAATCCTTATGTCCACAGTAATACAAGAAAGAGATAAAGAAAAAGAATGAATGAAAGGGAGGGAAAACAAAGAGAGAAGGCTGTTCTTTCAGAATGCCAGTAATAAATGAAAAAGGAATAATAAAATTAGAACATCTCCATTTTGCAACCCCCAGTATAACAACTAAGATAAAAGTCAACCATGAACACTAAAAGCATTGAATAAAAGTACAGAGGAAGCAGTATATTCACACTACCTAAAAGTATAACCCTCCAAATTACTTGTTAATTACAAAGAGAAAAAAAATGAACTTTTACAACTGAGAAATGAAATTTAGCAGCACCAAGAGCGGGACAATACGATTATACGTGTCTCCTGATACAAGAATGGGTATATAACAAGAGGTATGCAACATCATTTATGTAGGATTTTTGCCAAAAATATATAAAACTCTTTATGAGACTACAAAAAGAAAAATCTGGAATGTGGTACATTCTACAACACTATATGATAAACAACAACAACAAAAAAAGGATGGGAGACTCTCCTAAATTAAAAGAGACTAAAGAGATATAACAAGCAAACGCAATGCACAAACACAGACTGGATCCTGGATCAAAACAAAACAAAACAGCAAGGCTTTTTTTTTTTTTTCTTTTTGACAACTGGGGAAATTTGAAAAGTATATTAGATGATACTACTATTGCAATGCCAACTCTCTAAGTGTAGTAATTGTGGTTAGGTAGGAGAAACGTTCTTATTCTTAGGAGATACATGCTGATATATTTAGAGGCAAAGTGTCAGGACATCTGCATCTAACTTTCAAAAGGTTTAGCAAATAGAAGAAAATGCTCACAATACATATACAGTATAACACAATAATAATAAGAAAATCAATTCAATTAAAAATTGTCACATTTATAGAGGCATTCAAAGCAGATAATATGAATGGCAATAAGCATATGATACATATGCAGAATCATTAGTCTTCAGGGAAATCTAAACTAATTCTGTAATGTTAAACCATCAAGTACCCAT
>PVIY010061980.1:0-11038 GCA_004026745.1 Myrmecophaga tridactyla | reverse complement strand
ACACAGATGTGCAAGCTTGTCCCAACCCGACCCACCTCTCTCGCGCGAAGGCAGGCACTCACCTTCACACCCAGATCACACCCACACCCAGTCCATACAGTTGCTCAACCCTAACTGCTCTAGTCTGCTAGCTGCCAGAATGCAATATACCAGAAATGGAATGGCTTTTAAAAAGGGGAATTTAATAAGTTGCTAGTTTACAGTTCTAAGGCTGAGAAAATGTCCCAATTAAAACAAGTCTATGAAAATGTCCAATCTAAGGCATCCATCCAGGGAAAGATACCTTGGTTCAAGGCCAATGAAGTTCAGGGTTTCTCTCTCAAGTGAGAAGGCACATGGCAAACACAGTCAGAGTTTCTCTCTCATCTGGAAGGGCACATGGCGAACACAGCATCATCTGCTAGCTTTCTCTCCTGGCTTCCTATTTCATGAAGCTCCCCAGAGGCATTTTCCTTCTTTATCTTCAAAGGTCGCTGGCTGGTGGACTCTGCTTCTCGTGGCTATGCTGTTCTGCTCTCTCAGAAATCTCTTGCATTCTCCAAAATGTTTCCTCTTTTATAGGATTCCAGTAACTAATCAAGACCCACCCAAATGGGTGGAGACATGTCGTCACCTAATCCAGCTTAACAGCCACTCCTGATTAAATCACATCTCCAGGGAGACGATTTGAATATAGCTTCAAACATACAGTATTGAATTGGGATTATTCTGCCTTTACGAAATGGGATTTTGATAAAAACATGGCTTGTCTAGGGTCCATACATGCCTTCAAACCAGCACACCGACCAACATCCTCTGAGCTTTGTGCACTCACATATCAGCATCTGGTCCCCAGACGCCTACACGGGCACACACCCATTCACGCCATGCCTCCTCAGCTCTAGACAAGCCCTTACCTGTGCATCCAGGCCACACCTGCCCCCAGTCCACCAGACACAATCCCACCACACTGCCCCTAAACTCTACACATGTGCACACCAGAGCCCCACCCCCCAAACCCATGCACAGGCACAGCCACATCCTCCCTGCCAGGCACCAGATATCTGTGCACAGACTTCTTGATGCCCTGCACATGTGCACACCCTTACCCCACCCCATGGCACAAGTGCCCTTCCCCACACCTGGCAGGTGTTCTGGTGCTCATCTGTGCCACATAGCCTCTGCCCTGCACAAGCGGGCACCCCTAACCCACCCCAACCCTGCACCCATCATCACCCACCCCTGACACACATCCCACAAACCTTGTGACCCATGCCCCACCCCCGCACACTTGCAGATCCACATCCTAGCACCCCTGGGCCCCTCCTCCTTTGAAGGGGCATGCATGTGCTCCAACCTCCCAGTGCCCTGACTTCTGTGCCCTGTACCCCACACTCTGACACCCACAACCCACATGCTTCGCATGCCACCCACATCCTGCCCATGTACCAGTCCCAGCACAACCACTCAGCTTGCCCATCCACCTTCCGCTGCGCCCTACCTCTGTGTTCCCTACACCACACCCTGCTTCTGTGCTCCAAGGCCTGCCTGAGCCACACCTGCCCTTATGGCCCCCGCACTGCACGTACACAACCCTGTGACCCATACCCCATGCTCATAGGCACCAAGGTCGAGTCTCAGACCCTTGCATATACCTGCATTGCAACCCATCAGTGCATTGTTGTGCCTCTCACTATTCTACACATCCTGCTCCACACCCATCTGACAAATACAAAGCTTTAGACTACTGAAGGAAAAACAACATCCAAAGTAACCATATTAAGATAGTTACATGCCACAAAGTCAACAGAAAGTCACTAACCATATGAACATACAGATACAGTCTGGTCCAATGACCAAATTAAAACACCAGAGGAGACACAGACTTTGGAACAACTAATCAAAGATGTTCATATAACTCCACTAAATAAAATCAGTGTGATGGATAGTGACATAAAGGAGATCAAGAAGGCACTAGAAGAACATAAGGAGGAATTTGAAAGAATGAATAGAAAAATAGCAAAAACCACAGAGAATAAAGGTGCTCTAGACTACATTAAAAATATACTAGAGACACACAACAGCAGATTTGAAGAGGCGGAAGAAAGAATAAGTGAGCTAGAGGACAGGACAACTAATTTTGAACACACAAAAGAGCAAGTGACAAAAAAGATGGAAAAATCTGAATTGAATCTCAGGGAAATTATGGGCAAAACAAAGTGTACAAATATAAGAATCATTGGTGTCCCAGAAGGAGAAGAGAAGAATAAAGGGCTAGGAAGATTATTGGAGGATATAATGGTGTAAAACATTCTTACCTTTATTAAAAAAAAAAACATAAATATGCAAATCAAAGAAGCCAAACTCCAAATAGAATAAATCAAAGTAGCCCTACCCCAAGACACATACAAATCAGTCTCTCAAAAGTTGAAGAGAAGCAGAAAATTCTGAAAATGGCAAGAGTAAAACAATCTGCTACATACAAGGAATACCACATAAGACTGAGTTCAAACTACTTAACTGGCACTATGGAGGTGAATAGGTAGTGGCACAATATATTTAAGATCCTGAAAGAAAAAGATTTCCAGCCAAATTGTCTTTCAAAACTGAGGGAGAGATTGAAATTTTCGTATGCAAACAAAGACTGAGAGAATTTGTCAACAAGAGACCAACCCTACAAGAAACATTAAAGGGAGTTCTGCCAGCTGGGAAAAAAAAAGACAGGAGAGGGAGGTCCGGAGGAGGGCACAGAATTTAAGAGTACCAGTAAGGGCAACTTATACAATAAAATGAGAAAGAGGGAAAGGGATATATAGGTCTGACCAATAAAATCCAAAGGATAAGATGGTGGATTCAAGAAATGCCTTTACAGTAATAACATTGAATGATAATGAACTAAATTTACCAATGAAAAGATACAGATTGTCAGGATGGATTAAGAAATATAATTCAGCTATATGCTGCTTATAAGAGATCCATCTTAGACACAAGGACACAAATAGATTGAAAGCAAAAGAATGGAAAAAGATGCTACACCAAGCTGTAACCAAAAGAAAGCAGGAATAGCTATACTAAAATATCAGATAAAATAGATTTCAAAAGTAAAGATGGGGGTGGTTCAAGGGTAGTTAAGTGGTAGAATTCTCACCTGCCATGCTGGAGACCTAGGTTTGATTCTGGGTGCATGCACTTCCCAGAAAACAAACAAATAAAAACAAATAAACAATTCAACAAGTGGTATTACAATAAAGGGATACTCACATGGAAAAATGATGATATGTGACCCCACCATACAGGATACCAAAAAAAAAGTTAAGACATCAAAAGAACAACACTAGTTATTAGTAAAAAGGACAATCAACTGAGAAGAAATAACAATAATATCCATGCTCACAGTCAAGGAGCTCCAAAGTACATGAGAGCCACATTGGCAAAACTGAAGGAAGTTAATAGATGTTTCAATGATAATAGTAGGAGACTTCAATACACAACTCTCCTCTATAGATAAAACAACCAGACAGAGAATCGACAAGGAAATAGAAATATAAACACCTTGATAAATTAATTAGACCTAAGAAACATATATAGGTCATTACACCCCAAAACACCACCATATACATTATTCTCTAGTGCTCATGGAACATATTCCAAGATAGAACATATGCTGGGCACAAAACAAGTCTTTATAAATTTAAAAACATTGAAATTATTCAAAGCATTTTCTCTGATCACAATGGTACGAAGCTGGAAATCAATAACCACCAAAAAACAAAAACTTTCACAAATATATGTAGATTAAATAATGCATGCTTAGACAATGAGTGGGTCAAAGAAGAAATTGATAAAGAAATCAGTAGCTCTCTGGAGACAAATGAAAACAATAACACAACATATCAGATTTATGGGATGCAGCAAGGTTGTGTTGAAAGGGAAATTTACTACCCTAAATTTCTATATTAAAAAAAAAGGAAACAGCAAAAGTTGAGGACTTAACTGCTCACCTGGAAGAACTTGAGGAAGAACAACAAACTAACCACAAAGAAAAAAGAAGAAGAGAAACAAAGATTAAAGCAGATATAAATGAATGGGAGAACAAATGAACAATAGAAAGAATCAATAAAACCAAAAGTTAGTTCTTCAATAAAATCAATGGGTTACTAGCAAGGCTAACAAAGGAAAATGAGAGTGGATGCAAATAAACAAAATCAGAAATGGGGGGGTCATTACCACAGACCCTGAAGAAATTTTTTTTAAAAATCATAAGAGGATACCATGCACAACAATACACCACCAAACTAGACAACTTAGATTAAATGGACAAATTCCTGAAAACACACAGCAAGCTACACTGACTCAGAAAGAAATAGATGATCTAAACATACCAATCACAAGTAAAGAGATTCAATCAGTCCTCAAAAACTTCCCACATAGAAAAACATGGTCAGATACCATCACAGGGGAATTTCATCAAACATTCCTAAAAGAACTAACAACAGTCCTGCTCAAACTTTTCCAAAAAATTCAGGAAAAAGGAATACTACCTAACTCATTTTATGAAGCTAATATCATTTTAATACCAAAAACAGGTAAAAATGCTACAAGAAAGGAAAACTACAGACCAATCTTCCTTGTGAACAAAGATGCAAAAATTCTCAACAAAATATTAGCAAACTGAATTCAACAACACATTACAAGAATTACGCACCATGACCAAGTGAGGTTTATACCAGGAATGCAAGGATGGTTCAACACAATAAAAATCAGTTAATGTAATACAGCACATTAACAAATCAAAAGGGAAAAATCATATGATCATCTCAATTGATATTGAAAGCCATTGGACAAAATTCACATCTTTTTCTGATAAAAACACTTCAAAAGATAGGAAGCAAAGGTATCTTCCTCAACATGATAAAAGGCACATATGAAAAACCCATAGCCAACATCATAGTCAAAGTGAGAAGCTGAGAGCATTCCCCTAAGATTGGGAATGAGACAAGGATGCCCACTGTCACAATTATTCAACATTGTACTAGAAGTTCTAGCAAGAGCAATCATGCAGGAAAAAGAAATAAAAGGCATCCAAATTGGAAAGGAAGAAGCAAAACTTTCATAATTTTCAGATGACATGACACTATATTTGGAAAATCCTGAAAAATCTAGAAAAAAATTTACTTGAACTAATAAACAAATTCAGCAATATGTCAGGTTATAAAGTTAATATGCAGAAATCAGTAATGTTTCTATACATAATCAATGACCTAACTGAGGAGTTAATTAAGCAGAAAATTCCATTCAAAATAACAACTAAAAGTGTCAACTATCTAGGAATGAACTTAACTAGGGATGTAGACAGAGAACTACAAAGCAATGCTAAAAGAAATTTTAAAAAATCTAAATAGGTAGAAAGACATTCCTTATTCATAGATAGGAAGGTTAAAGGTAGTTAAGATGTCAATTATACCCCCAATTAATCTACAGATTCAACACAGTACCAATAGAAATTCCAACAACCTACTTTAAAGACTTGGAAAAGCTAGTTACCAAATTTGTCTGGAAGAGAAAGAGACCCTGAATAACTAAAAGCATCCCTAAAAAGGAATAAAGTGGGAGGGTTAATTCTCCCCAATTTTAAAACACTATAAAGCCACAGTGGTCAAAACAGCATGGTACTGGCACAAAGATAGAAGTATTGACCAATGGAATTGAATCAAGAGTGCAGAAATAGACTACGAAATCTATAGTCAACTGATCTTCAACAAGGCCCCCAAATCCATTGAACTTGGACAAAATAGTCTTTTCAATAAATAAGCATGGGAGAACTAGATATTAATAGCTAGAAGAATGAAAGAAGACCTTTATCTTACACCCTATACAAAAATTAAGTCAAATTGATCAAACACCTAATTATAAGAAACAGTACTATAAAGCTCCTAGAAGAAAATAGGGAAACATCTTCAAGACCTAGCAATAGGAGGTAGCTTCCTAAACTTTACACCCAAAGCACAAGCAATAAAAGAAAAAAAATAGATAAACGGGAAACCCTCAAAATCAAATGCTTTGGGACCTCAAAACACTTTGTCAAAAAGGTGAAGAGACAGCCAACTCAATGAGTGAAAATATTTGGAAATCACACATTGGATAAAGGTTTGATATCCTGTATATAGAGAGAGATCATACAACTCAACAACAAGAGAACAAGCAACCCAATTTTAAAGTGGGCTAAAGATACGAATTAGGAACTTTTCTGAAAAGCACATACAGATGGCTGAAGAGCACATGAAGAGATGCTCATTTTCATTAGCTATAAGGGAAATGCAGATCAAGGCTAAACTGAGATGCTGCTATTAAAAAAACAGAAAACTACAAGTGTGGGAGAGGATGTGGAGAAATTGGGACACTGTGCACTGCTAGTGTGAATGTATAATGGTACAGCCACTATGGAGAGAGTTTGGTGGCTCCTTAGGAAACTAAATATTGAGTTGGGTTATGACCCAGCAAGAGGTGAAAGCAGGGACACAAACAGAAATTTGCACACTGATGTTCATAGCAGCATTATTCATAATTGCCAAAAGATGGAAACAATCCAAGTGCCCATCAACAGAGGAGTGGATTAACACAATGTGGTATAGACATATGATGGAATATTATGCAACGATAAGGTGAATTGACGTCTTGAAGCACATGACAAGATGGATAAGATTTGAGGACATAATGCTGAGTGAGATAAGCCAGATGCAAAAGGATACTGTATGATTCCACTTTTATTTCCATGGTAAAGGTAAAATCAGAGGTTTATAATACAGAATATAGGGGTCTTAGAGACACACAGAAGTCTGAGATGAGTGAACAGTTAGCTAATGAAGTTGAACTTAATTGTAAGGATGTTGATGGACTGTTCACTTTGGAGATTACACATGAAGCCCAGTAGATGGAGGTGGCTGAAAGATGCCCTGTCTGAGAAGTAGATTGTTGAATGATTGTGTAAACATATGATCAAATATTGTGCTGCTACAAAAAGGAATGGAGTTGTGAGGCATACAACAATGTGAATGAACCTGTGGGACATTTGGTGAGGCAAAATAAGCCAGAAACAAAAAAAGCAAATATTGTATGATGTATGATCTCATTTTAGAAAATACACATACGAAAACAGGGGCCTAGATTGTAAGCTCTTATAGCAGTCACATTTAGTCCTGAGTGGTAATTGTTATTTCTGGGTTTTGAGGAAATATTTTAAATATGTATAACCAGGCATTTAGAGATAGGAATGAAACCAATCAGCTCCAGAACATAAACTAGTCCCAACCCCCATCTCATATTATTGACATCCCCTTCCAACATGAAAAAGTTAGAATGAGCTTAGCCCAAATGCCCCCAAAGAGTGGAAGAAAGATTAAAGGTGATGGTCGAGTTATACAGGGAAGGTAGTGTTTAACAAATGAGTATGAGTGCTGAGTAATTAAGCAACTAAGGTGATTCAGAATACAGGGATAAGGAAAACATTGTCTGTATTTTAGAACTACACCTACTCTTTAAAATCAAAGGGAGATAGTTTTATTATGTCCAGAACATAGGTTTTCTGTACCATATAATTTAACTCAACCTTTCTGGATAGATCATTTTAAAAATCCAACACAGGGAGCCCAGAATAAGAATGAGAGAACTTTAATACTGTATAGCTTAATGTAATCCCTGGATACATCCCAGAGTATATTAAGCAGATATTCAAAGCATGTTGGCAAAGTCCATTGAGGGGTTGAAGAAAAAAGTATGAAACTATTAAACTTTACCACTGGGGAAACCCTGGATACAGTATCGAACATTAGAGACACCCAAATCAATAGGCCAAGCCCTGGATCTTGAAGCTTGCTCTTGTGAAGCTTATGTCTGTAGCAGAAAAGCTTAACCTACCTACAGGCATGCCTGAATCACTTCTGGAGGACCTCTGTTGTTGCTCAGATGTGGTCTCAGTCTCTCTAAGCCCAACTCTGCAAGTGAAACCATTGCCCTTCCCTCTGTATGAGAAAGGACATGACATCCAGGGGTAAAAGTCTTCTTGGTGGCATGGGAAATAATTCCTAGGGATGAGCCTGGCCCACTATGGGATCAGCAATGCCATCCTGACCAAAGGGGGGAAAGAAGTGTAACAAATAAGGTATCAGTGACTGAGAGAGTTCAAATAGAATCAAGAGGCTACTCTGGAGGTCGCTGTTACACAAGCTTCAGTTAGACATTACAACCTACCATAGCTTTGCCAAACTCCAACCAAAACCATTCCTGGCAATCATAAATTAGGGCATTATATAGGATTCTACAAAGGTTCCATGCACTAGGGTAACTTTCCAGAAATCTACAACCTCCAGATGGGTCCCTGGACCAGATAAATCCTGAAATGCAGAGGGACCAACCTCTCCAGAACATCAGTTTGTCCCATCCCTCTATCCCATATTATTGATATCCTCTTCCAACATGAAAAAATTAGAATGAGCATAGCCCAAATACCCCTAAAGAGTGGAAGAAAGATCAAAGGTGATGGTGGAGTTATACAGAGAAGGTAAGGTTTAATAAATGGGTATGAGTGCTGAATCACTATACCGATATGACATTTCTTTTATTCTCCAGTACATTAGAGCAGTTAGAAGTAAAAACCTACAATTGTGAGATTGCAATTCATACAAAATTCTGAAATCTGTTCTACAACTAATTGATGTGATGTACTCTGAAATCTATGGTTTTACGTATATATGCTAGTTAAAGAGAAGGAGTATAACAAGGATAGGATTTAACAAATGAGTGTGACTGCTGAATCATTATATTGATATTTCTGTTGGTCACCAGTGTCTTGGAGCATTTAGAAGAAAAAATGAAAAGTCATGGAACATAGCCCGTACTAAACTTTAAAGTCTGCCCTATAACAAACTACTTGTTAAAATGTACTTGGAAATTTATTGCTTTTTTGTATATATGCTATATTTCACAATAAAGAAAGATTATAAAAAATTATTTCAAAATATATCAAAGACCTAAATATAAGAACCATAAAACATCTAGAAGAAAATGTAGGAAAGAAAATTCAGAACCTTGCATTAAGCAATATTTATTAGACTTTACAACCAATGCACAAGCAAGGAAATTAAAAAGAGATAAATTGGACATGTAAAAAATTAAAACTTTTGTGCATCAAATAATTTGTCATGAAAGTGAAGAGAAAACCTACTAGATGGGAGAAAATATTTGGAAACACATATCTGATAATGGTTTAATATCCAGAATATATAAATAAATCCTACAGCTCAACAATAAAAAGACAAACAACCTAATTTAAAATGTGCAAAAGACTTGTATAGACATTTCTCCAAAGAGGAAATGCAAAAGGCTAAAAGGGAAAAGATGCTCAACATCACTATTAGGGAAATACAAATCAAAACCACAGTGTGATATCATTTCACAACCATGAGTATGATTACTATTAATAAAACAGGAAATGACAAGTGTTGAGGAAGATGTAGAGAATGTGTACGCTGACTCATCATTGGGGGGGGATGTAAACTGGTGCAGGTGCAATGGAAGGTAGTTTGGCACCTCCTCAGAAAGCTAAGCATAGAAATACCATATGACTCAGGATCTTTTACTAGGCATATATTGAGAAGAATTGAAAGCAAAATCTCAAACAGATATTTTCACACTGATGTTCATAGTGGCATTATTCACAATTGCCAAAACCTCCCAACAAAGAAAAGGCCAAGAACACATAACTTCCTCCACAGCAGCTGCACCGTTCTACGTTCACACAAGCAGTGAATGAGTGTTCCTGCTTGCCACATCTCCTTCAACACCTGTGCTTTTCCAAGTTTCTGTTTGTCTGTTTGTTTTGCTTTGTTTTGTTTTGTTTTGCATGTGCAGACTCAGGGGATTGAACCTGGGTCTCCAGCATTTCAGGTGAGAATTCTACCACTGAGTGACACCTGCACTGCTCTGTATTTTTAATAAGGCCATTTTAATATTTGTGAAAAAATATTTCATTGTGGTTTTGATATGCATTTCCCTAATAACTAATGATGTGTATCTTTTCGTGGGTTTTCTAGCCATTTTTATTTCCTCCTTGGAGAAATATCTGTACAAGTCCTTTGCCCATTTTTAATTGGGTTATTTGTCTTTTAACAAGTGAGTTATAGGATTTTTTTTTATATACTCTATATGTTAAATCATTATCAGATATGTGGTTTCCAAATACTTTTTCCCATTGATAACACATACAGTGCTTTAATACATGAAAAAAAATAGAATGGGCATAGCCCAAATACCCTTAAAACTTGGGAGAAAGACCAAAGGAGAAGAAGGTGTTGTAATCGAGAAACTTGGATTTAACAAATGAGTATGACTGTTGAATCATTATATTGAGATTTCTTTTAGTCTCCAGTGTCCTGAAGCAGCTAGAAGGAAAAGCCTGAAATTGTGGAACTGTAACCCACACCAAACTCTGAAATCTGTTCTGTAACTACTTGTTACAATGTACTTTGAAATTTATTGCTTTTAAACATATGCCATATTTCACAATAAAAATGTTTTTAAAATGAGGGAGAGTTTAAAATATTTACAGATAAACAGACATTGAGAGAGTCATAAACAAGAGACCTGATTTACAAGAAATAATAAATGGAGCACCATGGTTGAATAGGGAAATACGGGAGAGAGAAGTTTAGAGTTGAATGTAGAACTAAAGATTGGCAGGAAGGGTAATTAATAGGCTTAAAAGAGGGGAAAAAACAAGATACAGCAGGAAAAATCTAAAAGAAAAAAATTGTTGAAGAAAATACAGCCCTTATGGTTATAACATTAAATGTTAATGAATTAAACTTCCCAAACAAAAGCATTGATTGGCAGAATGTGCTAAAAAAAAAAAAAAAACAGAGTCCATCTATATGCTGTCTACAAGAGACTCATTTAAAACCCAAGAACAAAAACCCATTAAAAGTGAAAGGTTGGAAAAAGATATTCCATGCAAACAGCAAACAGAAAAGAGCAGGGTAGCTATATTAATATCAGACAAATTAGA
>PVIY010061979.1:0-11012 GCA_004026745.1 Myrmecophaga tridactyla | reverse complement strand
ACAGGGCTAACACCACCACTTCCTATCCCAGGCTGTACTGCTGTGGCTCCCAAACCCTCTTCCTGCCCCCAACAGATGCAGGAGCTACTTCTCTAGCCCAACCAAAGGAAAGTGAATGAAGGACATAGTCATATTGCAGTGCCTTTATAAGAGGAACTTTTATTGTTAATTATTTACCTTAATAGTGTCAGAAAGAGGAACAGATTAGCTCAGTCCAACATGATTGGTAGTTGCCAAAATCTAATGAAGCAAGTGTTCTGATTGCTAAGGATTTAATTTGGATGCTTTTAATACTTAGCCATCTAACACTTCAAACATAATCCAGAATAAATGCATCATCTCCCTCCCTTTTCACTTTAATACCCCACCTACCTCACTTCAATACGGAAACATCTTCATTAAATGATTCCCAGAAGAATAAGTTTCCTGAAGAATATAGCCATGAGGACAATGCACAAAAAGAACTCAAAATAAAACTCTGTATGATAATTTACTAGTCTAAGGAAACAAAACCTTCCAATATATTAAGAAATAAATCCAGTTACAAATGCACTAATAGGTCTATGTGAAGAGGTTCTGTAATAACTGAAAATGGCCGGCTATTTACAAGATACACAAGCAGGAACAGTGCACCTAACCCAGCACAGGCCCTCAGGCGCCAAAAGTGTTCTCTCCACTGTAGGCCACATACAAGAATCCATCTTCATCTTTTTCCTTCTCGTAGAGCTGTCCCATAGTTAGGCTTAAATGAGAAAAAAAAAGAAAGGAGAATTGGGGTTTGTTTACTGAGTCCAGGTGTTGGGAGAAAAATATATCGCCTGAGATAAGGAAAGTGACACCTTAACTTAGCTCCTCCCTACTACACTCTGGATGGGAAGTGGTAAAAATAATACCTTCGTTTAGATCTGGAGTACCTACCATGTTCCCCATCATCCTGTTTTGCAGAAGGGAAATTTAACCAAAAAGATTTTAGGTCAATGGGAGTCAGCAGATGAGCCTAGAAGGGAAGTCTCCATCCTTCTGGCCCCCAGGCAAAGCCATTAGATCCCATTCACTTTCACAAGTTAAATCTTTTAAAGAGGTCAGCTCCAGTTTCACCTATGGGTGTGTCTGGTTAGCACTTGAATGCCTTTTAAATGTCAAGGGTAAGGAGAAGAACTGAGCAAAATTAGGAATCTAAAGGGCCCATTCTGGTATGGGTGAAAGACCCAGGTAAATAAGGGTATACTGGGCTGTCTTCCTCCTTCAGGTTGGCTTGTTTGGAGATTTATAATTTGCATCCAATATGACAGGTACAGATGGGTTCATTCTTGCACCCTTGCACCCCCAGAGAGCATCATCAAAGCAAAACAAGTTATTTTCCTCCCCCAAATCTCAGATTTTATCTGGGACCCAAAGAAGTCCTGCTGCAGCTCCCAAAGAACTAAATGTGTGGGTGGGAAAGCGGACATTCACTAAACTGTAAAAAAGGCTGCAGTGGAAGAGACTAAACTAGTTCTCCACCATGAAACCGAGTTGACTGGGCTCCAGAATAAGACAGTAATACCTAGAACCCTGTGCAAGCTGCAGCCATGTGACTACTATTGGAACAAGCAGGAATGCCCCAGCCCAGCTGACCAAATATCAGCTCGTGGCCACCAGAACCAGCAGTGAGATTTGCAGTTTGAGAGCCATCAGGGGTCACCAGCCCAAACAGGTCAAAATAGATGCCTACATGCAGGCCCCAGTCAATCAGGATGGGACAGAGGGAGTGATCCAGGACTCAAGCTGGTGAAAGAAGCAATAACTACTCCATTATGCTGCTGTACTCCTGACTGGCTAAGTGGGACTTAGTTTAAAAGCAGGGACCCAGGCCACATTTATGAAGGGGGGATTTTTTTTTCCCTTCTCTATTCTTCCTGTTCTATTTCCAAGCTTAGCCCTGGTGGCTGCCTAGGTAGACGAAAGCATTAAGTAACAATGTGAGGGCATATGAAGTAAGAATATGAAATGGCCTGTCATCAACATCTTGTACAATACAACAGCGCTCCCTGTGAGGAGCTCTTAAACTGAAATTTGTAAAATAAGGATTCGCTGGAATAGCAATATCCAATAGAAATTTCTACTACATGGAAATACTCTGTCTCTGTGCTATTCCATAAAGTAGTCACTAGCTATGAACTACTGAGCACTTGAAATGTGGCTGAATTAAAATGTTCTGTAAGTATAAAACACAAGATTTCAAAGATTTGGTATGAAATAAAAAGAATCAAAACATCTCAATAATTTTGGATATTTGGGGTTAAATAATATATTATTAAAGCTGATTTCACTGGTTTCTTTTACTTTTTTAATGTGGCTCTGAGAAAATTTTAAAATACATGAGATTTGGGCAGTGCGACACTGGCAGAATTCTTGCCTGCATGCCGGAGACCCGGGTTTGATTCCCAGTGCCTGCCCACGCAAAAAAAAAAACATGAAATTTGCATATTTAACTGAGAGTACTGCTCTAGAACATGTGAGAACTTGGGGGAGGTGGGTAGGAAGAGGAAAACCTGCTCCTGAGAATACCTAGAACAGAGGGTCTCGACCTTGGGTGCAGACAATCACTGTGGAACTTTTAAAAAACCTCCATGACCAAGCCTCACCTCATACCAATTAATTCTGAATCTCTGAAGGAGGGACCCAAGCATTGGAGTTTTTTAAATGTCCAAGACAGTTCCATGTGCAGCCTCCTGGGTTGACGATCAGTGTCCAAAAGAAGAGAGATGCTCCTCTTTAAGAGCCAGGTGACTAGGAAAGTGGACAAGCTGACAACAAGCAGAAGGACTTGAACATGTAGCTGGGTCTCCCAAGAAGATTTATACCCTGGTGGTTTGGAATGCCCAAAAGAAACCCTGCTTTTCTCCGAGACTCCTAGTATGAGGCTATGGGAAAACAGCTACATCCATTGCCACAACCGTCTTTGTCCCATTTGGTCCAAGTGTCCAGTGCCCTTGATGAGAGCTTTTGTCCTGTCTCCCACTGCCATTCCCAAATGGATTTCAGTGCAGGAGTAATGGTATATAAGATTCGAAGGCAGCCACCCTTGGTTCCTAGTCAGGTTTGGTTCCATTTGATATAGTTCTGCTCTTTTTCTACCAAGTTGGAAGTCCTAATGCAATGATTCTTAATCCCAGCTGCTAAATTAGAACTATTTGAGGAACTTCATAGACATCAGTGGCCTACCCCAGACACCGTGTACTGCCCATGGTGAACAGTGACCACTGGGACCATGACTGTCTAAGGGAGGCCTTGAGACACTGAGCCCTAACTTTTGGCAGGGGCCCACAATCATGTGGCTTTCTTCCTTTATATCTTTAGATTCCACTGTCTTTGAAGAAAAATTTGGGTTCAGCAATTTGTTTAACCAGCACCCTAGAAGCTACAGAGGCTAATAAAAATCATAATAATACAGAGTTATGATGTGCCAAAAACCATTCTAATTGCGTGACATATATTAACTCTTTATCCTCATAACAATCTTTTGAGGTAAGTACTATCATCATTCACAGTTCATAGATATGGGAACTGGAAGCACAAAGAGGTTAAATAATTCACCCAAAGTCACAAAGCTAGGATGCCTTCTTAATACCGAATTATCCTGCCTCCAAGTCAATACACAATGAGACCTGTTCTAATGTTATGACATCAGTCCCTGTACTTTCTACAGTCTTCCTTAGAACAGTGCTTCTCAGGCACACAAACGTGCACAGGAATCACCTGGGCATCTGGTTAATGTGCCTGCTTGGATTCAGTAGGCCTGAAGTGGACCCTGAGATTCTGCATTTCTAACAAGTTCCTGGGTAAGGCCAGTGTTGCCAGTCTCCACATGACATGATGAGGTGCAAAGTCTTTCAGCTCTCTCCCTGTGCTGGTTTGAAATGATGTATATACCCTAGAAAAGCCATGTTTTAGTACTAATCCCATTTTGTAAAGGCAGCCATTTCTTCTAATCCCTATTTAGCATTGTATGCTTGAAACTGTAATTAGATCATCTCCCCGGATATGTGATTTAATCAAGAGTGGCTGTTAAACTGCATTAGGTAGAGGCATGTCTCCACCCATTTGGGTGGGCCTTGATTAGTTCCTGAAGTTCTATAAAAGAGGAAACATTTTGGAGAATGAAGAGATTCGGAGAGAGCAGAGAATGTGCAGCACCATGAAGCAGAGTCCACTAGCCAGTGACCTTGGAGATGAAGAAAGAAAACGCCTCCTGAAGAGCTTCATGAAACCGAAAGCCAGGAGAGGAAACTAGAAGATGACGCTGTGTTCGCCCTGTGCCCTTCCAACCAAGAGCGAAGCCCTGACTGTGTTCACCATGTGCCTTTCCAGATGAGAGAGAAACCCTGAACTTCATCGGCCTTCTTGAACCAAGGTATCTTTCCCTGGATGCCTTAGATTGGACATTTTTATAGACTTGTTTAATTGGGACATTTTCTCGGTCTTAGAACTGTAAACTAGCAACTTATTAAATTCCCACTTTATATTGCATTCTGGCAGCTAGCAGACTAGAACACTCCCTCAGCTTCTGTCACTGGATAGCTAGATGGTTGTACCTAATGACTTAGAGTCCTATCAGCATTCTTTTCTATCACACAGCCTCGTGTGGAAACTTTACTTGGCTGGCAGCAGTACTGTGTCCTTATACTCAGGATTCTCCTTGGGCAAGGGATTTGATAACTGATAATATTCAATGCTGGGAGTTGAAAAATGAGGTGACCGAACCTCTACCTCATTTCACGGCTTCACAGCTTCACAGGGTACCATGAAGTAAGACTGGCACATCTAAGTATATTAATCTGAAGATATGGCTTGTGGAATCAGGACACACACAGAGAAAGAGTAAGTTGGCCTGAAGCCAAAAAGAACTGGGACATAAACATAGTTTAAATTTTTAAAATCCCATTAAAAGCATATTCAAATGGAAGCCCAGGGGGCAAAAAGTGACCCTAGTCAATAAGAAGGCTGCTGTGTCAGTTTAGGGCAAGTCCCATAAACCTCAGTACCTTTCCTCTCAGAATTCGGAAAGGACTGAGCCACATGAAGCAGGCTACTGCTGTGTTGCTGGAGGATTCTGAAGCACACCACTCAGGCATCAAGTACTACCTCCCTCTTCCCTAAACATGATTCATCCAAGAAGGATGCTGCTGCTTGATGCCAGGGGCACTGACACCTTCCAAGCTCTGATTCTGAGGAAAGAAATGGAAAAACTAATGGAGCCAATCTAAGGTGTGGTGGGACCATGAAGTACTAAATGAAATGAACCTAAATTGCCCCATTTCCTGCCATTCCATTTAGAGTCACAGAGATTCAGGCAACTACTTCTCCAGTGAAGAAACACACCAATAATAAAAACCAGTTTTAGCAGGAGCTGCATCCAGGCATGTCCACACTGCTGAGAACATGCAGTTTTATGCCAGCCCCATGAACTGTGGGAGGCTGACCTAGAACTATCTGGATGCTCAAACCCTGTACAATGCCACCCCCTCACCCCAACCAAGGTCAGGTCATGGAGGCTATTGAATCCAGCCTGACTCATGAATTAGCTGAACTGATGAGCACACCTGACCACCATCTGCTTTGGAGCCCATGTGCCTCCAGTGGATTTATCCTTTTTCCAAATGGTGAGCACAGGCAGGGTGAGATGGGAGGACAATAACCACTGCTCTGGATCCTGGAAAGGTACCGGTCTTGAGGTAAAAGTTAATATGCCCCTGAAGGCTTCCCAAGATTTTAAAAGATAAACTATTGGTTTTTCTTTTACCACACTTTTCTCTTCATAGGATCAGGATAGCTTTAACTGTTGAAACAGACCCTCTTCTTAAAAACATATTATTTATTTATCCAAATATGATCAAAAGTATAATTTAAGCACATTTCTAAATAAAGGACAAATAGTCTCTAAGACATGAATTCTTCCTTTTACTTGGTACCTCGTTAAGACTCGTTAAGAGGCAACTAAACACTGTAATCTTAAAAATACAATGTCAAATTATAACATCTTAGAGCTATTTTATTTAATAACAACCCCTGCTTCTATATTAAATGGGATTAACAAGACTCTAGTCTGTGTTCTAAACATAAACAGAAAGGCAGGCACCACTTCCAGGTCTGAGTGTTCCCCTCTAATGCCATGGGAAACTTGTACCCTGATGTGTTTTCTCAAGTTCTGTCTGCACCACGCCATAATTCAGCTTTTGCTTTTGGTCTGATTCTTTATACATGCACTCAGGCAGAGAATTCAACTTTCCAACACTAACTTTTTAAAGAAACAAGAATTCAGAAAAGAGTTTAGAAAGAAGGTAAAATTTTTAGGGACTTGCCTGTCTCCATTTCTGGTATCAACCAATACTGACTACCCTCAACAAGAACCATGACTTTATTTGGTGATAACTTGTGTTCCAAACACCCTCCAAAAATTCTGCTCCAAGGCAGGAGTAACTGAAGTTATTCCCATTCAGCCTGAGGTATCCAGGATTCTCACACAGACCTGTCCATTTTGGGATGGGGGAGGGTCCTACAGGCCAGGAGTTATCCCTTCTCACTTCTCATTTTTCCCATCCCCTTTTAGAAGACTGCAAGCACTAGCTGAAGGTTGCTCCTCCTCACTTCTCTAAGGAGCCTAGAGGGAGCAGAAGAGATTGCTAAACTACCCGGAGGAGCAAATGGTGAAGCTTAGTCACACCCAAGCTTTATGAAGGGATCCTATAGCACTTTTGTTTGTGCACACACAGGAAGCTTAATTATGTCACAGTCCTCTTTTGTTTATAAACAAATTTGTTTTTAAGAATAAAATCCCAAAGTGAACAACTGCTGCATCAAGCACTGGAAGGGAGAGTTGTTAGCTGGGACCAAATATGCTGAGGCTGGGGCCCGGGCAAAAGCTGGGGCCCAGGCAAAAGCTGGGGCCTGGGCAGAGGGGCCCTGGCTAGTGACTGAGGGAAGACC
Source organism: Myrmecophaga tridactyla (assembly GCA_004026745.1). NCBI lineage: Eukaryota > Metazoa > Chordata > Mammalia > Pilosa > Myrmecophagidae > Myrmecophaga > Myrmecophaga tridactyla. The sequence continues at coordinate 4,043 of PVIY010061979.1, read as the reverse complement.
CAGAAGGCATAGTCTCTTCATGAGGTCTCTGAAACTGAATTGGGGAAGCAGGGTCAGAACTGGGGTTCTGGTTACTTTTTCCTAAAATCCTGACTTGGATCACTAATGTAGTCCGCTTTAGGGTGGGATTCTCACTGGCTTAAAAGGCGAATAAGACTTGGAGAAAAAAAGGCCAGGAAGCAGCCTCTACCACCCCAAAACAATCACTTCATTTCCAATTCTATTTATATCTCAGGGATAATGAGGGAGGGGCAGCCATTTTAATTACTAGGATAATATGGAGCCTTCAGAGTAATCGTCCTGTCTCTAGAAGCCTACTTCATTTACCTAAGGAAGTATCAGAGGATGAGAATTGAGAAAAATAAACTTGATGCCACAGGTCCTGGTCACCTACTTCTTCTAAAAAGCCATCTCCAAGAACAAGGTAACAGGGTCGTCAAGAACCTACTGAAATTCCAGGTGGTACAAAAGAAAATTTATCTCCCCACCACCTTAAGGGAAGCCAAGAGCAACTACAGATGGCCAGCGCTTCCTCCCCGGGTAAGCGTACACCAGCACCACACTGCCCAGAGGCCTGTGGAAAAGGCAGGGAGGCTGGAAGAGCCCATTGGGGTGACAAAATCACCTCTGGCAACACTGCAGCTTCTAAGCTACAGCTGAAGAAGACAAATGGTACCTCGTGGGCAGGACACTGGCATTAGAGAAGAGCCCTCTATTTCTTCCCTGCCCTGCCTCTCTGCCAAACACAAGGAAATGAAGACATGGAGATTGAGAAAGAGGAAATCAGACTTAAGAATAAACAGGTCTGGTATTTGCCTTAGCCCTCTTCTGGAGCTTTCAAGGATTTTTAAAGGGAGCATATTTTGGCCACAGTGGGCTAGTTACCAGCTTTAATTGTTAGATATACTACTTTTAGAGTAACAAATAACACCTGAGTTAGTCGTGGATTACCAAAACACAGCCAGGAACTCACACTCAGGGGCCAGAATCTGGCTTGGGGCCTAGAAGTACTCAATCAGTAACAGTAAAGGACAGTCCAGAGGTTTAGACTGAACCAGTCCATTTTCCTTTCCACAGGGAACTAAAGCTGAGCTGTCAACCTCACAGAAAAGGAAAAATTCTAATGCCCTGCCTAGATTTAGGTCCCAAGTTATAACCTCAAAGATTGCTTTCAGGTAGCAAGACAGAGCACAGGAGCTCCTCTGACAGTCAAAGCAGGTAGCACCAAGACAGGGTTAATCTGTAGAGACTTCAGGGCCCTTGATTGGACAGCAGCCATTTTAATGGACTTGAGTGAGGATCAGGGACCTATAGATTCTCACAGTGGGAAGAGCTGACTGCATTTAGAGAGCAAGTAGCAGGATGAATAGCTGAGGCTGAGTATCAGTCTCAGCAGGGCTCACAAGCTCCTGGTGGAGTGACAGGTCTAATTTCATAGATCATTTGGAGAAAACTTTATTTGAGGCATCAGTTCCAGCTTTGGCTTAAAACTGAGTCCTCAACTGTTTTAAAAGATTCTTGGTTTCCAAGGCAGGGTTTCTTTTGTCTTCTTTTTTTTTTTAAATTCAGACCCCGAATTAAAAAACAGGGCCTAAATTCTCTTTTGTTAACTTAAAGTATGCTCCTATGTCTTGCTGCCCTTCCTCATTTTCCTAGAGGGCTCCTGATGCTAGGAAGCACAAAATCCAGATTTCCACTCAAGACCCCTAAGAGTATTCACCCTTCCAAAGTTCTGAGTTTGTAAGAAGCCAAACAGTGGTCATCACCAGAGGGCCCATCTAGTGACTATCTCTCACCTGGACTGTGGGACTGTCTTATCCACAAACAGGAAGATCGCCTTTTCAGAAGGAAGCTGAATCCTTTTCCTGATGATCCACATAAATTGAGCCACAGTGATGTCAGATGGAACCAGGTACTTCCGTTTGTCAATGTCAACAATTTGAGAGCCTGAGACTTTTTCCACAATCACCTGAGAAAGTAAAGAGAAGTTAGGATGGATCTCTAAAGTGAGGCTCTGGCCTCACGTTGTCAGGGAAGCTAATAAATACAGTAAGAGCTAGGGTGGGAAATTCAGTAGCATGAGAAAATAAGCCCCATCTTAATAAACCACACACTCTGGAGATTGAGAAATGACATAAACATGTTACAATGGTAAGTGCTTTTCTGTGGTCAGGTACTGTATTTCTCATCCCTGATCTCAGCCTGTGTAAGAGAAACACAGCTCTTACTAAGCTTTTCAACATTCTATTTGAGCAGAAAGAATATCTGGTGAGGATTTTATCTAAAGCCTGTTACCCCAGGATCCCAGATGGGATCTGCTTCACACTACAGGAGAATTAATATCCCAAGGAACCCAGGAAACAAAGAGGGATGGACTAATAAGAATGACTAGCTACCCCAGCCAGGCAAGAACCACGCTCTTCGTTTGGCCTGTTGCTTCTGTCTGAATGAGGTCTGAATGTCCTTCCTGCTCTCTCTCCAAAAGAATTGTTCACAGGCAAAGAACTACAATAAAAGGCCTGATGCCCTGGGAACACCAATATTTCCCCACCCTGGAAAAAATACAGGATCATACTTATTGTCTATTAAAGGGAAACCAGAGGACAAGGGATTCTTTTGTGACTTTCAGGTTTTTTTGGTCAAAGAAAGCAGGGTCTGAGTGAGGAAAGGAAGCTGGAGGTTACGTAAAAATGGAGGTTTGAAGTTAAAAAGGAATGTTCTGAGACTGAAGTACCACTTCTAAGACCAAAGTGACAGTCCTCCTCCACCATTATTCCCCCAAGTGGCAATGACCTATTGCCCTGTCCCAGAACAACGTTCCTTATATAATTGGCGAGGGAGCCCAGAGGCTGCAGACAGCTCTCTGGCCTAGATCAGGAGATTCAGCACCGAGAAACCCTGAACAGCAGAAACCCGAGCCCCTCACGCCCTGCCCCTGACTGCCCTAACACAGTCCAGCCTTTCTGCTACTACAACCGGGACTGGAACCTCAACGTGTCAACTACTGAATGGCTTAGTATCCTAATCACAGACCCTAGACGGCAGGGGTGACAGCGAGGTGAGGGGGCGGGGGAGGCCGAACACTCACCGGAACCCGGTCGGGATATTTCGCTCGGATCTTCGCGGATTCCACGCATCTGTGTTCTGTAGGGGAAACACACGGAGCTGACAGACACGCCGGCCGGTATCGAGTCCCCAACCTTCCTACCCCGCGACCTGCGCACGTCCCGGGCCCTCGTTCGAGCGTCCCCGTGGTCGCTGTCCTTTATCCCCTGACTCCTGGTCGGGACAAATGAGGGCGTGACGGGGCCGGGGTCGGCCATCCAGCGACCGGGGCCTCGGCGTCCCGAGCCCAGGGCGCGGCATCAGCCCCGCCAGGCCCGACCCAGGACAGCCCGAGTGGGGGAGGGGGCCCACCCGCCGCCCCCACCCCCCACGGCCCGGCAGGCGGCCGAGCGCTTACCCAGTGAGTGGTCCTCCTTGAACATCCACTTCATGGCGGCGGCGGCGAAGGGACAGAGCCGGCTCTCCGAGCCGCGGAACTCAGCGCACCGACCACAACAACAACGACGGCAGCAGCAGCGGCGACTACACGGCAGGCGGGACTTCCGGCTGCCGGAGCTTGGCAACAGGCAGGAGGCGGGGCTTCCGGCGCCACTTGCTGGGACACCACGCCAGGGGGCGGGGCCGCGCGGAAGGGGAGGGTCCTGGAGGACCCCGCGAGGGGCTCGGCGGGGCGCCCGGACGGTTACCTGGCGACCTGCTGTGTAGGTGCGTCTGTGAGGGATGCTGGTGACTCCGGGAGAGGACAATCCGGGAAACGGTGACAGGAGCAGAGTCTGGGTGGACGTTAGTTATGGGAAGGGGAGTTTGGAGTATGGCTAATAAGACAGGGCAATTACAGAGGCTTTTGATGGGGAGGTCTGATTGGGGTGTTAGTTGACAGGAGGGGATGTTTGGGAGTATGAAAGACATTGAGTTTCTGGGGTTGACGATGGAAGGGGGTCTGTTTGAGTATTGACATTGTTTGGAGGGGGGGGCAG
>PVIY010061978.1:0-11034 GCA_004026745.1 Myrmecophaga tridactyla | reverse complement strand
ACTGAGAGTGCACACACCTGACAAAAGGAAGAGACTCAAAATGCTTGAGAATGTGAGGGTACTTTATCATAAGACCAAAACAGCCCTAAACATGTTTTGGGCTCCCATGTGATTTACTACATAAATGATACTGCGTATGCAACATCATTTAAATGAAAATGGGTAAGTCACTTTAAAAGGACTAAAAAAAAAATATTTTTTAGTGGGATTGCATTTCAAAGGTTTAATTTCTAGGAAAATTCCTTTGCCTGTAACCTAGCTCCCTAAAGCTGACATTTAAATGAAATATGCTACATCATTACTATTAAATTGTATATAATACTGCTGTAAAACTATTGTTAAGTACTAAAATTAGGTTGTAATTCTCAGGGCAGCCCAGAAGAAGAATGCTGGGTCCAAGAAAGAAACTTTCAAAATCCCAAATGCATAATAAAAGAAAAGAATTAAATTACGAGTGTTTGAGTATGATCATTTTCCTTTCTCCATCTACTAGTTAGTGGAACCATTAATAAATAGGAAGGTAAGATAAAAAAACCAAAGGGTAAACGATAATCCATAACTAAACAACTGTTCCCCTGAATAACAGAATTGGCTTTTCATTTTAGTCTTAATATTCAAAACTCCCCCTAAAACCACAACCTTCTGTAGAACAACTTGGGAAGGTAGAGGAGTACCTAAGTTCTGCCTCTCCTCGGGCATCCTTCTGGTTCCAGGACTGGGTTTCTGTCTATGGGTCTGACACTGTGCTGGGTCTTTCAAAATGCTTTCCTGAATCTTCCCCAGAATCCCATGAAAGTTTTATCATCTCCATTTTAAAGATGAGATTCAAAGAGGTTAAGTTAACTTGTGAAAAGCCACACAGCTGTCTTTGAGACAGGAAGTCAACCTGATCTCTTGAAAGCTCATATTCCTTCTGCTTCCCCAATCCTCAAACTTTGCTATATTAAATATACCATCTTTCTTTAATTATATAAGATTCATTTGAATACTCACGTTTCCGAACTTTTAATGGATTTTGAATCCACTGAGTTTTCAGTGTTCTCCATGATATTCTTAATTAGAATATAAAAATAGAACCAGTCATTATAAAACCACTGCATCATATTCATTATTCCAATGATTAGTTCTCCCAATTAATACTTTATATGTACATTTCACATTAGTATTACCACCTCTCCCCCAGCTTTGCCTCTACTGTTAAAGGTTTCTATGAGTTAGATCAACAATCCTTTGCAAAGTATGTACAATGCAGCCCATATTTCTTTCTTTCTCTCTCTCTGAGATTTGAATTACATCTAGTGAAACTAAAGTACATAAAGAAGCATGCAGCTGGATGAGTTTTTACATTTGTACACCTCTACGTAGATTAAGGTATAGACTGTAGCTTGTTTCTGTTACTACAGACCAAGTTATTTGTAAGAACTCAGCCCCTTCAATTCAACTCAGTTCCTTACATAACTTTCATCCTGTTGAAACAAAAATCAAAAAACTTCCCACCATAAAGGTATATCTTTACTACACTTAGATTTCCAAGAGATACGAGATAGCCCTAGAAACCCTATAACTTGTATTCTTAAACTGGGCTTTGGAATCACAACTTCTTGTTTAAGGTGGTGGAATGCCCAAGGAAACCTAGAAGAAAAATCTAAAGATTTTGCTCTCATTTTTCCATCAGACAGTTATTCCACCTTACACAGGAAATAAATCCTTATTATCAAAGTAGCTACCACTTACTGAGAACTTATTATATATACGGTAGCGCACCAGACATCTTATCCTTAGTCTTCCCAACAATCCTAAAAGCCAGGAAACCCAACTTCTACTTATTAAGTTAACTTTGTCTAAGTCCTGGGACTAAGTGATAGAGGCCCAGGGCCTTTTCTCACTCTGCTATTTTACTTCTAAAGAAGCCAGCTTCCTATTTCTTATCTTCTGGAGTTCTACCAGGTCTTTTTTGAACTTTCAGAAGCAAAGGTATTTTCTGTGACAATCTACCACTTTAAGTAAAGAAGAGAGAAAACGAAGGACATAAACAAAACAAAAACAAGAATAAAAAAGTCTTGGATGACTTTCTCTGGCCTCTAGAAGACTGAGCTATCTCAAAAATCTGGGCAATCTCAAAAGTTCCAATCAAAAAATTACTTTAGCCTAACTCCCATGATAAAATCAGAAAACCTAAAAGAATACACAGCCCCACTAACAGGATACTCAAGTACCAAATTCTTTATATAAAATTCTAGACCCCCTTTTGTAAGGTCTCCTGGAAAATATAATCTCTTTTCTTCTCCAAAGCCGAGTTCTTTACCTTCTCCCCAAGGCCTATGTGCTCCTATGGTAGGAGAGGTAGAGAAGAAGGAGAGGAAGGGGTATCGTTTTAGTTCAACAGGGCAGTCTATATTTTGCCCTTCTATGAAGCTCTTTGTTTTTTCCAACATTTTAATTCTTGTAGACTTTCCAGAAAATCAGAGAAGATTGGAATTACAACTGAGGTGAACCTTCTTTTAGTTAGGTCAGAAAGCAAATATTCAGTGAGAAAATACTTTTTTGCCAGGTACTGCTCTAGGTATTAGGGCAGAACAAAAGACAAGACAAAATTCCGACCTTGAAGGCATTCTCCTTCTGGAGAAGAAGAATAATTATAGGTATAAGATTTCAGATACTGATAGGGGCTATGAAGAGAATAAAATACGGTAATATAATAGAGACACTGGGGACATGAGATACTTTAGCTAAAGTGGTCAAATTTTGGGGTTGAATGCTACGAGGCTGCCAACAGAAGATGAGGTAGGGGAAGTACAAAGGCCCTGAAAAAGTCCAGTGCATTCATGGAGCAGAAAGAACACCAGTGTGACTAGTCTATGATAAAAGGAAGGAGTAAGGGGAGATGAGGTAGCAAAGGCAAGATCACAGAGGGCCTTATGAACCCAGAGGAGTTTTTGCTTTATCTTAATTATAATGAAAAAACCATTAAGGATTTTAAGTAGAGAAGGAAATATGCTTTAAAAAAAGACCACTGTGGCTGCCAAGCAGAGAATGAACAGTAGAAAGTCAGAGAGGAAGCATGTAGGCCAATGACAGTAGTCCAGGCAAAATGATGCTAGCTTGGACTAAGGCTGAGCAGCGGACATAGGAAGGCAAGAGTCTGGAATCAGCGCAGAAGTCAGGGCTGGAGATAAGCGGGGGCACTATGACATTTAGAGGTCTATTAGAATAAGTGGAGCCTGCAAAAGAGATTAAAGAGAAGTGAGTTTAGCAGTGGGAACGCAGTGCACCAAAACACGTAGAAGTTTTTCAAGGATAGCGTTAAACTTTCTTAAACTTTGCTGAGAGGTCAATTCAGATGAGGACAGAAAAGTGACCACTAGTTTTGACAAGAAGGTCACTGATACAGTGGGGGTTGTCAGGAAAGTTGTCTAAACTTGGAAATGGACAAAAGAGATTACTTAGTATCTTCACCTTGGGGTGCTAGACATTTCCTACAAGACTCTCAGGGATTATCAGATCCTGTATGGTGTGTTCTGACCGGCCTACTTCTGAACAGATTCTTTTGAAACTCTATAGGAAGTTGAGGTATTGAAAATGGATTGTTTTGTAAATTTTCAACAGCAATAAAGTGAATTTTGTCTTGTTATGATACAAACGATTTCTGCTCTATGAAAAGATGCCCCTTTCTCCAAATAATAGTTTGGCATGTATTGGCAAATTCATTTCATCATACTCAGTATACTTCTTCAAATTCTCCTTTGAATGGGTCTAATTGATTCTATTATTAGCTAATTAACTGAATAAAATATCAGATACAGGGCTCATTTTATATTTGCATAAGAGTCAAGCTTTTAACTTTTTGAAAATTATATTTTAGAAGAACCAATGTTATTGCTCCTACTGCTGTGGGTTGAGGAGTGAAGGGGAGTATGAAATATGAGAAGATGTAACCCTTCCAAGCTTTGCTAAGAAGGGGAATGGAGAAATGGGGAGGGGACAACCTGTAGTTTCTTCCTTTGTGTTAAAGATAGGTTCAATTAAGGCATTTTGTACATTAAAGAGAATGAGCCAGTGGAAAGGGAAAAATAAATAATGAAGAAGGAGGGAAAGGAAATAATTGTAAGGGTAAAATTGTTAAAGGGATGGAAAGGATCTGGGAATAGTTCACATATTGAGAGACATTAGCCTCTGATAAGAACAGGGACAGTTCATCTATTGTAATGGGAAGGAAGGTAAAGTAGTGTGGTACTATACAGGAAGGTAAGTAAATTTGGTGGAGGTAGGATGAGGTACTGCACCTATTTTCTGTATATTTATAAGATAAAATATGAGACAAAAATCCCAAATTCCTCTATCTACACTTTCATGTGTACTTACCCATATTTCTTTTACCAAGTAATACCAAAAACTAATCATGCACAATGCCAACAAAGGTGCATGAGACAAGTATTTCATACACTATTGAAAAGGACATAAATTGGTAAAATATCTTGAAAGCATTTTGACAATATGTCTCCCTCACCCCCAAAAGCCTTTAAGTTTGACCTAGTGAAATACACTTCTAAGAATGCAGCCTAAGGCAAGAATCGTGGCCAGGGGTGGGGTGGGGGGGTAGTATCAAAAAATTAGGAATTTGAGAACAGAGAAATAGCTAAATTATGGTATAGCCACAATAATCATTAATGCAGCTACGCATTTTTTTGAAAGAACTTATCAATGATATAGGAAAATGCTCACAATATAAGGCTTAGTGTAAACAGGATATAAAGTTATATGAAACACTATAATCTCAATTAAAATATACACAAGAAAAAAGACCAAAAATAAACAAACGTCTTTACACATTAACATATTAACAGCAGCAGCTGTCTCTGAGTGATAGGATTACCGGTATCTTATTTATCTCTTAATATTCCTCCATATTTTCTAATTTTTCTATAATATTTGCTTTTTTTTTTTATGCTAGATGGCGGGCATCACATTTCTTCCTTTTTCCATGTGAGTATCCTGTTATTACAGCACCATCTGTTGAATTTGTTTTTCTTGGTTGTTTGCTTTTTGGGAAGTGCATAGGCCGGGAATTGAACCCAGGTCTCCCATGTGGCAGTCGAGAAGTCTACCACTGAACTACCCTTGCACCCTGCTTTGTTTCTAAAGTTAGAAAATAGTAAAAGGATTATTTTATAAAATATCTTTACTGAACTACATCAACCAGTATTAGCCAGCCAGTTTCAGCCGTTTCATGAGTGATAAAAAGAGGGGTACTACTCTCCTACGATGAATGGAGCAATCCCTTGTCAGCTTTGCACTATGCCCCAGTCTTATCCTCTTTCTCTTTTTAGCATTCAACAAAGGTTCAAGGAAATCTTAAATTTCATTCAACCACAAATATCACAGAGATGAACCTGCCTGTATACATGTCAATTCTAAGCAAGACAATAAGCCAAGATAATTATTCATCCATAGCTGAGAAACCAAGTTTGGGTTAATGAGATGAACTGAGAGAACAGTATGCTAACACATCTAGAAACATAGGCAAATACATAAGTGGTTTACTGATATTATACTACAATTTATGAGAAAATAAATTATCTATGTTTCTAGACCTTATAGTCAGGTTGTAGAAAATCTGGAGCAAAAACAGTGGTAAATAAGAGAGTAGTAAAGAAGCTGAACTTGGAGCTCCTGCCAGTGTCATGTTTGGCACTGCAGACTGCCCCAAATTGGCAATTCCTTTTAATGAACCTGCCAAATGCAGAGCTCTATAGTATGTGTTCAGGAAACCTTAAATGTTGAAAGGTCCCCATCAGTAACTAAGGCCCTAAAATCTCTTATCAAACACTTTCTTTTACAAATAGTGTAATAACTCTTGGACTAAAATAGTCTAACAACATTGCTAGCAATAAAGCTGTGGGGTAAAACTATTCTGTCCTTGCACTGGTAACAGAAGGTTTAGATTTTAAATAGCAGCCAACTTTCCAGAGTTTTAAAATATTTACTTATCTGATCAGACCAATATAAGATTCTGCTGAAATATTAAGTGACATTTTAGTTATAATTACCTTTTCATACAGTAAAACAATTTCCTCTAATCAATTAGTTCTTAAAAGTTAAAGAACACGTCACATAGAGCAGTCTTAATACAAGTAATTACTTAATTACACCTGATAGCAGGCATGAGATAGATAATTGTTTCAGTAAGTTAATTTGTGGTTGGGAGGAAAAAAATATGGATTCTTTTAGAATAGGATTTCAAAAATCAAATGTCCTAATGTTTGATAAGGATTTGTCAGGTACAAATATGTTAATATACTGTCAGTACCTGAATATTATGTATCACAAATAACAGTCAGTTGACCTTTATATACTACTAAAAATGTTTATGATGGTAAATAAAATCCTCATAATAGAAGACATATGTACATTTGCTTTCTGCTTGTCACCATCTGCTTTTTCTAAGTGAAAGCACAAAATGCATATTCTTGGAAGCAGAGCTTTGGTTCTTGCAGAACTCACTAAAGTGTTACACTAAGCATTACCTCACCTCCATTAGCTAATGCCCAGCTGAAAACATATTATTCTGTGGATGGTGATCTCATCTTAGAAGGAGTAAAAAAAATGATTTCCTAAGGGAAGATACTTTTAACAGCCCTAAATTATAACAGGAATTAAGGTTCTTAAGTCATTTTAATTTGACAAAACATAAAGAAGAAAAATAAACATGGGGGATTAAAATATATATCCTAACATAGCAATGGATTAACACTAATTGTTTCTTTTGTACTGCATATGCGCAAATCTTATCATTTCAAGATGTTGACAATAACAAAGTAAAACTTCTGATCTTATCGTTTCAAGATGCTGACAATAACAAAGTAAAATTTCTGAACATACATTAGGTCCCAGGGAGAAGTTCTAGCAGACCAACTGACATTAGATGGCAACATGTAATTCAGTTCTTAGAATCACCTCTCTAGCTCCTAGATCTCTTTAATGCTTGCCATTGAAGCTACAACAGTCAGATCTTCAAAAGTTAAAAATATTGTCAGTAATTTTATACTATTTATTACTATCACTTTACTTGAATAGGATTCAAACCAGGATCTGTCTGACTTTAAAGGGCAGACTCCCACTATTGTAATGGCTTTGTACCATACAAGAGCAATAAGGCTAGATATCATTTCAAGAAACAAAACAAAAATCCCTAACTTCATAGACTCTAACTATGATGAGACAAATAGCCCAAATAACATGACAGAAAGTGAGTGAAGAGACAATGAAATTATAAATAGTGTACTTATGCTAAATCTTGAAGTAGATGAGAATGATGATTATGGTATTTCTGATATCACTGAGTAATTCACTTCTAAGAGTAAAATTAATTGGTTTCATATTACACTTTCAGTATAAATCATTAAGACAAATTTTTTATACCTCTAGTTGCCTCTAAAGGAAAGGTGAAGCCTTTGCAGGATGACCTCTGGGGATATAGTACTTCAGTCAAAGAATCTAAAAATTATCAGGATTGTACTGATTACCTGATAGAGAGGACAAAGTCTCAAAAGCAGTCACATTTCCAGATTTAGTAGTGAAACAGAAAGAATATCCTTTTCACAACAGTTTCGATAAGAAAAGATTGCAGCTGCCTTATACTAGAGATTTTACTGACATCTTTTCCCATCTGGTCTCTTAATTTCCTTTGGGACTTCTAAAATTTATATCAGTGGCCTGGTGAAGTCAATCTTTTCATGTTTACTATGTAATTAAGGTAAAAACATGGGAACGGGAAATCAAAATTAAACACGAAGTTCAATTATGCTGTAAGAACAAATAAAGCCATTCCTTCCTTTTCCCAATGTGTGCCACAGGACAAAGGAAGACAAGCTGAGTGCTACACACGATTCAGAGCCCCAGAGTTTATGCCATAAACCAGAAAGAAAACAGTACTTACAACGTGTTAAGGAGTCTTTCTTCCCCTTCCTCAACTGAAGTCCTGAGATGACTTTCTGGAGGAACAAAGTAAGAAACAGGTAAGTCCTTGCAGCTCTGTATATTTTGTATAAAACAAATATACATTGAAGGATCTTTTTGTAAAAGATACAGTAGTAACCTGTAATGCTCCCTTTTCCCCATTGAGAATCACTGCCCTGGCGAATTGGGACTCAGGTTTATAAGCATCAGATTAAAAATGCCCTGCATGCCAAAAAGAGATCAAAACTGCCCAAAGTCAAAGTCAGTAGCATTTATTCATTTTACATTTGCACCATAATAATTTATTGAACACCTACTGTGTACAGAGCATTGAATCGGACTCTGAGTATATGAAGTCATGGATGAAACAAAGTCCCTGGCCCCATGTGGGCTGATATCAATGGTCACTGAGTATTTGAAAGTAGCTCAACAAGGCAGATGCCAGACAGTACATATCAGATAATTTTATCTTACTCTACCCTAATTCAGAAACTCTATAAGCTTATATTCTACAAGCATTATTTGAAGGCAAGAAAAAAATATGCAGAGAAATAACTAATATTACATAGTTTTACATTTACTGGTACTATCTCATAGATCCTCATGACTCTGTGAGGTATGTATTTCATACCCACTTTATGGATGAGTTAGTAAATTGTTGTGATTAGGACTTAGTCTCAGGTTGTCTGATAGAGTACGTTTTCTCTTCCATTACATTTTTATTTAAATGTGTACAAACCATTCTAAGAACATAGCTAAGAGTCTAAGAATTACCATATCTTTTTTCAGGCCCAAACACTAGTGATTCCCATTTAAGATAGAGCTTAAAAAACTACCTAATACTGGGCACCAGAATCAATAAAAATGTCATTCATGAAAATAAAGGTTGCCTATAGCATCAGAAAGGGGATGAAGCAGGAAGAGATTGTGTCAAATTAGGTTTGAAAGCAAAAGAGTAAAGAACATGGTAATTGCCTAAGTCAGAAGAGAATTCAGTATCCTGAAACAGCAGGAGGCGAGGCTTTATTTCAGGATAGTAAAAGGAAATTTGATTTAATTAGGTACAATGTTTCATTGCTTTTACCTTGAGCAGGGTTTACTGCCACACTCCAGTGAAGTGTTCATATTCATTACCATACATTCTCACTTTCAGAAGCCTTCTTTGGCAGAAGAGCAGAGCAAAACCAAAGCTCAAGCACCAGGCTGTGATAGAGGTGGTTTAAATTTTACATTTTATTCTTAGAGATCATGCCACCACTAGCACATTCAAAGCGGCTAAACACATTTTGACACAGACTGGTCTAAGCACCTTGCTGCGTATCTCCTACCGCTATCTTGTATCTCGCTATCTTGTATATTCATACTGTTACCGGGACTCCAAATTTTACTTCCCTCATTCCTTTCTTAAGTCACCTCTTTTAACTTTAATTTCCTATGTAATCCCAAAACAGATTAATTTTTTCATAGGTCGGGCATAATTATTATGAGACATAATACTGTAGTATCAAGACAAATAGAAGGACATCCAGACATTAATGCCAGGCTCTGCACAGAAAAACAATAAGGAACTCCAAGACAAGCATGGTCCCTGCCCACATGGACTTTGCTTACAATCTAGCAGGGAAGATAGTGAACCCAGTACCTGCAAAGGGTATAACACAAGTTACAAGGGAAATGCTGGATGTGAAAGAAACACAGATTAGGGAGACCTAACCTTGAAGTATTTAATTATAGAAGGATAAGCAGGAGTTCTCCAAGCAAAAGTGAGGGGTTGGAAGGAAGGGAATGCCAGAGTGCCCAGGCAGAGAACAGGTATGGAGGTTAACACAGCTGAGCAGAAAGTGAAACCCGGCAATTGTAAAAGACAAGGCAGGGGCCAACTAGTGCTTGGCTTTGTTAACGATGTTAAAGGGATTGGCTTTACCCTAAGGGCAAAGGTATACAGGCATGACTTTCTAGATTTTCATTTCATAAAGCTGTCGGTGCTGTAAAGAACGGGCCAAAGAGGTGGATGATGGGTCTGAAATGGGGGAGACCAGTTAGGTGGCTGCTGTACTCAGATGAGTCTAGGGTGGCCGATATCAGAGACGGAGAGGAATGGGCTGATCGGGAAAGGGATGGCGTGGGCAGGAAGGAGCAACAGAAAGAGGATGTCTGAATTACTGTCTGGGAATCCGTCTACTGAGAATGAGGAAAGAGGCAGCTTGGGAAGCAAAGCTTGTGAAAGGGCTTACTGAATAAAGAGTGTCTAGTGTGAAAAGGTAGCCCTATTCAATTTATGTCCTGTGGGGATTTCAGAGCAGCTCCTGACTTTGCTCACAGATCCACAGTCAGAAGAAGGAGCAGAAAACCATCATGTCTTAAAAGGAATTTGAGTATCATGCTCGAAATAACCTCTCTGGAAAAGTTAAACCACAGAGTTAACAGTTAAAAATCTAAGGGTCTAGATAGACAGGGCAGTAGAGACCAAGCCCCTGCTAAAAAAAAAAAAACAAAAAAAAAACCACAAAGGAGCGAGAGAATCAGCCCCAGGACCAGCTCTCCTCGGTTAGCACCGGGCCAGCAACACACCCTCGGGGCACAGTTTCCCGGGGTCAGCCCTCCGCTCCGCGATCCACCACATAAGGGTGCAGTCTCGGCCGCAGTCACTCATCAGCATCCTACTGCCCCAGCTCCGGCCTTCCGGCCCGGCCTCCCGCTCCTCGGCCTTTCTCTCCGCGGGCTTCAGCGCTCATCCCCGCACCCACCGTCGTGGCAAAACAAAAGAGATGCAGCCAGGCGCGCGCCCACCAGCTCCGCCTAGTCCGAGCAGCTGCGGCCTCGGGCAGGGCCCCGGAGCAGGCGCTGGGCTAGGGAGGTAAGAAGGGAGCGGGCCCAGGGCTGAGGGCGCCGCGGCGACTGAAAGGGCGAGGGCGACACTCACCGCACAGCCGTCAAAGGCCGCTCCCGCACACCCTGCTCCGCTCCGCTCGGTGCCAGGGGAGTTCTGCACCGCGCAGCGGGAAGAGGTGAGCTCGCGAACAGGGCTCGCCCCCGTCTCACCCCGCC
Source organism: Myrmecophaga tridactyla (assembly GCA_004026745.1). Lineage (NCBI taxonomy): Eukaryota > Metazoa > Chordata > Mammalia > Pilosa > Myrmecophagidae > Myrmecophaga > Myrmecophaga tridactyla. Next base: position 30 of record PVIY010061978.1, on the reverse strand, counting down.
CCGGGACGCCTTGCCCCGCCCCCGGCCCGT
>PVIY010061977.1:0-11053 GCA_004026745.1 Myrmecophaga tridactyla | reverse complement strand
AGTTATGAAATATGTAACAACATGAATGGACCTTAAGGACATTATGCTGAGTGTGATTAGCCAGAAACAAAAGGACAAATACTGTATGGTCTCACTGATATGAACTGACATTAGTGAATAAACTTGGAATATTTCCTTGGTAACAGAGACCATCAGGAGATAGAAATAGGGTAAGATATTGGGTAATTGGAGCTGAAAGGATACAGACTGTGCAACAGGACTGAATATAAAAACTCAGAAATGGACAGCACAATATTACCTAACTGTAATACAATTATGTTAAAACACTGAGTGAAACTGCATATGAGAATGATAGAGGGAGGAGGGCTGGGGCATAAATGAAATCACAAAGAAAGATAGACAATAAAGATTGAGATGGTGTAATCTAGGAATGCCTAGAGTGTATAATGATAGTGACTAAATGTACAAATTTAAAAATGTTTTTGCATGAGGAAGAACAAAAGAATGTCATTACCGCAGTGTGCTGAAAATAGATGGTAATTAATATTTTAAAATTTCAACTAATGGGTGAGACTAAAGCAAAAAATGTTTTATTTGGTACAAATCTATACTTTGACTAGTGCATCTCCTAATATAACTTATGTAGATAGTTGATTAAACACCTTAAGTACATGGAACTTTGTGTAGGACATGAGATTTTGTTGGTTTGTCCAGGTGATACCCTGATGAATCCCAGAGTGATTTGATCAGTGAGTGGAAAAGTATTTGCAAAGTCCCCTTCAGGGAATGGTGAGAACAGGGGAAAACTCAACTTCCCCAAGTTGAATTCTTGATATTCTCACAAGCAGTGTGGACAACCAAAGCTATAGGTTGAGCCCCCAGTCTTGGGTTTGTTCATATGAAACTTAACCCCACAGGGGATAGGTCAAGCCTACTTAAAATTAAGCCTAAGAGTCACCCCCAAGAGAACCTCTTTTGTTGCTCAGAGAGCCTCTCTCTCCAGCCAACACAGCAAGCAGACTCACCACCCTCCCCCTGTCTACGTGGGACATGACTACCAGGGGTGTGGATCTTCCTGGCAGCTTGGGACAGAAATCTTAGAATGAGCTGAGATTCAGCATCAAGGGATTGAGAAAACCTTTTCGACCAAAAGGGGGAAGAGGGAAATGAGACAAAGTGTCAATGGCTGAGAGATTCCAGAGTTGAGAGGTTATCCTGGAGGTTATTCTTATGCATTAAGTAGATATCACCTTGTTATCCAAGATGTAATGGAGAGGCTGGAGGGAACTGCCTGAAAATGTAGAGCTGTGTTCCAGTAGCCATGTTTCTTGATGATGATTATATAATGATATAGTTTTCACAGTGTGACTGTGTGATTGTGAAAACCTTGTGTCTGATGCTCCTTTTATCTACCTTGTCAACAGATTAGAGGAACATGGAATAAGAATAAATAATAGGGGGAACAAATGTTAAAATAGATTTAGTTTGAAATGCTAGTGATCAATGAAAGGGATCAGTAAGGGGTATGGCCTGTAAAATTTTTTTTTTCTGTTTGTTATATTTTTCTATTGTCTTTTTATTTCTTTTTCTGAATTGATGCTAATGTTCTGGGAAATGATCATGATGATGAATATGCAACTATGTGATGATATTGTGAATTGCTGAGTGTATGTGTTGGGAATGTTTGTGTTTCTTGTAATTCTTTTTAATTAATAAAAAATTTAAAAAAAAACAAAAACTATTAAACTAAAACACATGCCTTAATGTAGTTATGATTATTCTTTAAGAACTGATGTGAACATAACTTTAGAAAAAAAATTTTCATTCAGCAATTATTACAGAGATACCAATGCTGATGCAAACTGTTAATAACGGGGGGAGGTAAGTAGGAATTCTGTATTTTCTGCATGATTTTTCTGTAAACCTACAATTTCTCTAATTAAAAAAAAATTTTCATATTCTGACCAAATTTACAACTGCCACCTATATGCAATTCAGTTTCTCAATGCAGAATTCATGCTACCCCATATTAACATAGAAGTTAAAAAATCTTTAATATTTAATTATCAAGAGATTAATTTTTGACAGAATTGACTTCAGATAGTTTTTACTGACAACTTAAAAGTTAATATAGATAGATAGATAGATAGATAGATAGATAGATAGATAGATAGATAGATAGATAGATAGATAGATAGATAGATAGGAAAATGGTTAGAAGAAAAAAATTACTGGAATACAAAGAGATGAACTTGTGCAAACTGCAACTTAACATACCTCACACACTTTCTATAGCTATTAGAACGAAATTGTGCAATGGTGGAAAAGGTGTTGATAACCTATAAAAGAAAGTTAGGTTCTAAATTCCTATGCAGTGTGACTTGGTTAAAATAGAACCAAGAATTCCTAATTGGGAATGCTGTTCAAATTATACTATATACTTCTGCTATTCTTCAGCAATCATGTTAATGTCCAAGACTGTATTTTAGCAATTTTTTTAGTAAGTATTTTTTGAGTAAGTATTTTTATCTTTAAGGCTGTAATAATTATATAACATTTATCTTATTTCTAGGATGAACCCCCTTTTTACAATCCCTTCAAAAACAAACTTTTTGTCAGATCATTCAACATTTATATAACAAAGAATAATAACCACTGCCTTTCAAAAAATTATCCAGCTATATAAAAAATTCAGGAGTCATAAAAATCTCCTCAGTTATGCACTGCAACTCTTGAACTATGGCCATTTCTTTCTCTTGTGTAGAAATAAGAAAGAGGAAGTACTGCATAAACATTAATCCCCTACTAGACAATGTTCCATAAATTTGTAGTTTATTTAGCACATCATTTCAGAAATCAAATTGATTTTACACAGGAATTTCCTTTTCTGTGAATTAGTTCAGGCACCTGCTTCATTTTAGAATTCAGCATTTAATTTTTTAAAAGTCTATTTAAATTGACAGAGACAAACTAGTATATTATATACTTGGGAATTTAAATATTATTAACTGACATACAATTTAATATGTACTATAACTGGTTCAACAGAATCACATAGTTATGCCAAATTAAAAAATATATATATAATCACATTTACTCCTTTATAGCAGTGACATAAAGTGATTTGTATAAAGTAGTTTGATTAAACAGTTGCATCTGAATTATACCAAAACAATCTTTTAGAATTGGAAGAAACCTTACAGGCCAAACCATTTCTTTGCAGAACTAAATTATGCACTGGTGCTATCATTGAGTCATGTGCCAAATGCCTTATTAAGTTATTATAGGTCACACTAGAAATAAGCACTATTCAAATAAAAGCAGAATTTTACCTTAATATTTTTCTGATCTATGGTAGATCCTTAGTGTCTTTAGTTAGAGGTTTTGGAAATAACAAGGTGTGATCATTTTCAGTTTCATGAATTGATTCCTTGAAGAAGAAAATATTTCATTCGTGTTGTGAACAACAGCGCGGAGCCTTGTGAGTAACTGCCAATTCACAGTAGCTGCAACTTTAAATTCTCTCTTCCTTTCAGTATGGTGTTACTGGAAATTGTGTGCTTGGATCTGATTTACAAATATATTTTTTGTTAGCTTTTATCTAGTTAGTTTGCATACATATGTTAACCTTATTGATTCAGCACACAAATTTAGGCAACTAGAAAATGGCCTACAGCTATCAAACTTTGGATAATGTCTTCGTCCTTTCCTAAGGGGTGGATCCGTGTGACACATGACCTCTGGATATGTGCCTTAATCTGTAGAAAATAATGAAATCCCTCAACTCATGTCTTTTGTTTGTCTTGGAATGTCTTAATCTTGCCTTCATTTGAAAACTTTTTTTTTTGCTTTGTTAGGGAAGTTGTGGGTTTACAGAAGAATCATGCACAAAATGCAGGATTTCCATATACCACCCCACCAACAACAACTTGTATTATATGGAACATTTGTTACAGTTGATGATAGCACTTTTTGTTGTTGCTGTTTGTTTTTCATTTTTTTTTTTATTAGAGAAGTTACAAGTTTACAGAAAAATCATGGAGAAAATACAGAGGACCCATATAACTGCTAATATTAATAGTTTGCCTTAATGTAGTAACTTTCTTAGAATTGATGAAAGAATATTATTATAATTATACTATTAACTATAGTCCAGAGTTTACATTGGGTTCTTTCTTTGTATTATGCAGTCCTATATTGCTTTTTAAAAGGTTATTATTCTAGTAACATTTAAATTTCCTTTTTTAAACCACATTCAAATAAGTGATGACTATGATAGCACAATTTTTAATTGTATTATTTATTAAAGTCCATGATTTATCATCATTACATTACTGTAGTAAATCTTGACAAGCATACAAACAAACTTACTGTAAGTGCATTTTCTTCTATTAAATTACCATGCAGTGATGGTGTCAAAATGAACTGTTATAAAATATAGCATAGTGCCTAGCCGTGGATAATCCTCAGTAGATTATAGCTGTTTTTTTAAAGCAGTTTTCTTGAGATGTATTCACATACCGAATTACTTTTAGTGTAATCGCAGAGTTGTGCATTCATCACCATAGTCAATTTTAGAACCAGACCCCATGTAGCACTGTTAATTATTCTCAAAATATCATGCTACCATCACTTCTGTCTATTTCCAAACGTTCAAGTTCAAACTAGTTAAACACTCTGCACTTATTAAGCTACTGCTCCACCTTCTTTAGTCTCATTCTACAGCCTGGTAACCTATATCCTGTATATTGTATCTATGAGTTTACATATTATAATGTTACATATTATAGTTAGGTAATTTGAAGGCAAAGTCAAAGGCTACTCATTGCCCTGGTTCATTCATTTTTCCTACAAGGACAATAAAAAGATTTATTCAGCAATGCCATAAAAATAATCATTAACTTATGTGTTCAAATCTAAAAGAAATCAAGTCAAATTTAATTAGTTATCAAATAACAGGCTTCCTGACTCCCTAACTTCATCACTTGGGTTTGGCAATTCTGGTAGAGACATAAGTTTGTCATGCTAATTAAAAATTTTAGGAAGTAATTTAAAAAGTCTGTTATTTAAGGTGGGCCGCAGTGGCTCAGCAGGTAGAGTTCTCACCTGCTGTGCTGGAGACCCGGGTTCGATTCCTGGTGCCTGCCCATGCAAAAAAAAAAAAAAAAAGTCTGTTATTTAAAAGGTGGTCATGGGGGTGGGCCATGGTGGCTCAGCAGGCAGACTTCTCACTTGCCAGGCCAGAGACCTGGGTTCTTTTCCTGGTTACCTGCCCATGTTTAAAAAAAGGTGGTGCTGGGCTGCCCAGCTCTCCCTTGGGGTCACAGGAATACTAAGACTGCTGCCTGGACCCTCGCTAACCATGCTGTCTTGAGTAGTACTTTTTGCCATTGCCACAGCAGCCTCCTTGCTGAAGAATGCAGCCTTCCTAGGTCCAGGGATATTACAAGCAATAAGACTCTTTTCATATAGGCAGCCATGTTTTGCCCCTCTGCTGCCTCTTCCTGAATATGGAGGAAAAATTCACTTTGGGCTGATCCCTGAGAAATTCTTCCAGTTCCTTTATCCTAAAACTGGTGTCACAAGACCCTGCATGCTCGGAATTGGGCTTATCCTATATTTTCTATCCAAAGAAATATATGTGATTACCCCAGAGACCTTCTTTACCTTATCAACAGTAGAGTTGCTTATCTATATAGTTTAAAAATACGATACCGTTATTGGACAATTTGCTGTAAACTCAATGGGCAAAAAAATTTCCAACTACAAGAGGTGAAGCAGACTTCCATCAAAAACATCTTCAAGAAATCATAACAGACACTGGTGCAAAAGCATCATTACGTTTCTGATGTCCAGAGAAGTAACGTTGCTATGGTCTTGGAGGTCACTTACTGGGAACGGCTGCATAGAATATACAAGAAGGTAAAGAATTGCCTGGACTAGCAGATCTCTGTGCAGAATATGATACATCAAAAGGAGCAAGACCACAATAAACTGGGTGGAAAAGCACATGGCGTAGAGCATCTCTACACAGTGGGAAAAGAAGACACTGCCAAGTGCATTGCGGATCTAAAGCTGCTTGTGAAGAAGCTCTTGGTCACAACCAGTTCTGTAAATGCCTCTGTCCCAGTTGAGACAGCAAGAAATAGTTGACCACCTGAATGGAAAATAGTTTATTTGACAAAATCTTTGTGTATTGCTGTCTACTGAAGTTACAGTTTACGTTAACTAAAAATGAAAAATTTGAATTTGACATGGTATAAGAGAATAAAATAATCTATTGGGCTACTAAAATGTTTCTTATTCTTAATCTACATTTTCAGTTGTTCCATGATCACTTTTGAATAAGTAGTTTGCTTTCAATGAAATCTAGTGCCTGACTAGAGATTATCAAATTATAGTTTAAATTCATAATTAGCTATATCATTTTACAATAAAATAACTGAAAAAATAAAATAAAAATAAAAGCTGGTAGTGGCAGTTCTAAAAAGCTGCTGCAAATTCTTTGACACACTTCCCACTGAGAGGTGGAATCTAAATCAGTGTGGGCTGCCTTTGGTGACTTGGTGACTGTAATCAGCAGACTGTGGCTAGACAAGAACAGAACATGGGTTTCTACTCCAGAAAGAAAACCCACACCCCCCTTAGCAGTCACCTCTCATCCCTCTATTCTTCACCACCCCTGCATAACCACTAATCTAATTCTTTCTCTATAGCTTATTTATGCCTTAAGTAAGCAACTATTTTATTTGTTTGTGGTTTTTTTTTTGAAGAGGGGGTGTTGCATGGTCCAGGAATCGAACCCAGGCCTCCTGCATGAGAGGCGAGCATTCTACCAGTGAACCACGCATGCACCCTGTAGTTTTTTTTTTAACGGAATTTTATTGAGATGTATTCACATACCATACAAACAATCTGAAGTGTATAATCAGTGGCTCACAGTATCATCAAATAGTTGTGCATTCATCTTCGTGATCAAATTTAGAACATTTTCATTACTGCAAAAAAAGAAATAAAAAATAACACCCAAAATATCCCATACCCATTTCCCCCTACTTATTGACACATAGTTTTGGTATGGTGCATTTCTTACTGTTGATGAAAGAATATTAAGATATTATAGTTAACTGTAGTCTATAAGTTTGCAATAGGCACATTTTTCCCATATACCCTATTATTATTTACTCCTTGTAAAAATTTTTTCTAGTTTATACAAAAAACTTTTTAATATTTGTACGGTTAGTCACAGTCATCATCCACTACAAGATTCAATGTGTTACACATTCCCATGTTTTAACTTCCAGCTTTCCTTTTGGGAACATACGTGACTCTAAATGGCCCCTTTCCACCACATTCACCCATAGTTCAGCACCGTTAATTATTCTCACAATAGCACTACCATCATCTCTATCCATTTCCAAATGTTTAAACTCAACCTAGTTAAATATTCTGACCTATTAAGCAACAATTCCACATTATCTAGCCTCATTCTTCTTTTTGTATGCTGTATGACGGGGTCACATTTAATTCTTTTCCCATGTGAGTATCCTGTTATTGCAGCACCATTTGTTGAATTTTTGTTTGCTTGTTTGTTTGTTTGTTTTTGTGGTTGTGGGGTGGGGGAGGAGTGCATGGGCAAGGAATCGAACCCAGGTCTTCCGCATGGCAGGTGAGAATTCTACCACTGAACTACCCTCACACCCCCCCATTCTTTTTTTTTTTTTTAAATATATTTATTGACAAATCTTCACACCAGTCCATATGTGGTGTATAGTCTGGTTCACAGTATCATCACATACTTGTGTATTTATCACCATGATCATTTTTTAGAACATGTGCATCACCCCAGAAAAAGAGATAAAAAGAGAAAAAATTCATACATCCCATGCCCCTTACTCCTCCCTCTCATTGACCACTACTATTTCAATCTATTTTACCCCTTATCTTCCCATTATTTATTTATTTATCCATAATTTTTTACTTATCTGTCCATACCCTGGACAAAAGGAGCATCAGACATAAGTTTTTCACAATCACATAATCACATTGTAAAAGCTATTAAGCAACAATTCCACATTATCTAGCCTTTTCAAGAATCATTTTCAAGAATCAAGGCTACTGGAACACAGCTCAACAGTTTCAGGTACTTCCCTCTAGCCACGCCAATACACCATAAATTAAAAAGGGATATCTGTATGATGCATTGGAATAAACTCCAGGATAACCTCTCAACTCTGTTTGCAATCTGTCAGCCACTGAAACTTTGTCTCATTTCTCTCTTCCCTCTTTTGGTCAAGAAGGCTTTCTCAGTCGCATGATGCCAGGTCCCAGCTCATCCCAGGAGTTCTGTCCCATGTTGCCAGGGAGATTTACACCCCTGGGAGTCATATCCCTTGTAGGGGGTAGGGTAGTGAGTTCCCCTGCTGAGTTGGCTTAGAGAGAGAGGACATATCTGAGAAACAAAAGTGGTTCTCTAGATGTGATTCTCAGGCATAACTATAAAGTAGGGTTAGTTTTTTCTTTGCAGGAATAAGATTCATAGGGATGAATCCCAAGATCAGGGGAACTTCAGCTTATTGATTTGGTTGTCCCTACTGCTTGCAGAAATATCAGGAATTCTCCGAATGGAGAAGTTGAATATTTCCTCCTTTCTCCCCAGTCTCCCAAAGAGACTTTACAAATACATTTTTATTCACTGCTGAAATTACTCTGGGATATATCAGGGCATCACATTAACCTAGACAAACCAACAAGAGCTCATGTACTATTCAAGATTCCATGCAGTTGAGATGTTCAGCTAAACTGACCATACAAGTTAAATTAGGTGATGCACTACCAAAAATGTAAATTTTGTACCAAATAAACATCTCTCCCTTTGGTCTCACACAGAAGGTTAAGTTTTAAAACATGAACTATAGCATCCTTTAGTCTGTATTCTAATCTGCCTCAGTCCTATCGAGATCAGCTTCTTTCGTATCTCTAGTCGAAGTTTGATCCCTTTTTCATCTTTTTAAACAGTTCCTCTAAGGGGTAGTGCTGACTTTCATAGCTTCAGAGGTCTAATTCTGACTCTCAGGTGTCAGTCACATAAATACCTCAAGTTTCTGGAAAGGATCACGTTATATACAAACAGCTCAGTATCTCAGAATTTAGAAATAACAGTTACAACTCCTGAATATATGTGACTGCTGAAAAGAGCTTACAACCTAGGATCCTTTACAGTAGACCCCAACCGATAACCTATGCTGTGGACTTCAATTCACCAAATTTTTATATTACAGTTAGTTCATATGAGTTAGGCATGATAATACTTGTCCTTTTGTTTCTGACATTTCATTCAACATGCAGTCATTAAGGTTCATTCATCTAGTCTCATGCCTCACAACTTCATTCCTTCTTGCTGCTGCTCAGTTGTCTGTTGTACATATATATACACCACAGTTCCCCCTTCCTTCCCTCAATCATTGTACTTAGGCCACCTCCATCCATTGTGAATCTCAAACCCTCCCGCCATAAACACCAGTGTGCAAATGTCCATTCCTGTCCTCACTCATTTTCTCCAGGTATATACTGAGCATCGGGGTTGCAGGATCATATGGCAACCCTACTCCTAGCCTCCTGTGGAACCACCACGCTGCCCTCCAACGGGCTGTACCTTTCAGTTTCCCTACTGGTAGTGAATAGGTACATCTGTTTCTCTGCTTTTTCTCTAGCACTTGTTTTTCTTTGTTTTTGAACAATTTTATTCACAGATCATATAATCCAACCTAAGTATATAGACATGTCTTTGCCACCATAATCTATATAAAGATGTTTCCATTTCTTCCCCAAATAATCCATACCTCTTCCCCCATACCCCCCGCCTGTTGACATTTAGTTTTGGCATAATGCTTTTATTACATTCCATGGAAGCATGTTACGATGTTAGTGTTGTCTATAGATTGTACTTTTCCCTATGTACTGTCTGTTTTCAGCACTTTGCTATGTTGACATTCATTTGTTCTTCCTCATGCAAAAACATTTTTTATTTGTACATTTAATCACCATCATTGCCCACTCTAGGCATTCCTAAGTTATACCTTCTCAGTCTTTATCGTCTATCTTTCCTTCTGGTTTTGTCTGTACCCCCAGCCTTTCTCCCTCAATCATACTCACATTCAGCTTCATTCAGTGCACTTATATTGAATGAGTACTACAATCAGCTAGTATTATGCTATCCATTTCTGAACTTTTACAGTCAGTTCTGTTGGACAATCTGTATTCCTTCAGTACCAATTGCCCAGTTTCTACCCTGTTTCTACCTCCTTATAACCTGTGTTCTTAACTTCAACTGTCTAAGTTCACTCATTAATGTTAGTTCATATTACTGAGACCATACAGTATTTGTCGTTTTGTTTCTGGCTAATCTCACGCACCATAATGTCCTCAAGGTTCATCCATGTTCTTACATGCTTCGTGACTTTATTCTGTCTTATAGCTGTGTAATATTCCGTCGTATGTATATATCACAGTTTGTTTAGCCACTCGTCCATTGAAGGACATTTGGACTGTTTCCATCTCTTCACAAGTGTAAATAATGCTGCTGTATACATCACTGTGCAAATGTCCATTTGTATCCTTGCCTTTAAAGATATATACCTAGAAATGGGATGCTGGATCATATGGCAGTTCTTCACTTAGCTTTCTGAGGAACCACCAAACTGTCTTCCAGAGCAGTTGTACCATTTTACATTCCTACTAACAGTGGATAATGTGGCTCTTTCTCCACATCTCTCCAACACTTGTCATTTTCTTTTTTTTTTTTTTTTTTGATAATGGCCATTGCGGGGGGTATGATAATACCCATTGTAGCTTTCATTTGCATTTCCCTATTAACCAGTGAAGTTGAGCATCTTTTCATGTGCCTTTTATCCATTTGTATTTCCTTTTCTGAGAAGTGTCTGTTCATGTCTTTTGCCCATTTTTTAAATTGGGTTGTCTTATTTTGAGTTGAAGAATTTCTCTGTGTATTCTGGATACTAAACTTTTATCTGATTCATGATTTCCAAATATTGTCTCCCACTGAGGTTGCGTTTTTGCTTTAATTTATTTT
>PVIY010061976.1:0-11039 GCA_004026745.1 Myrmecophaga tridactyla | reverse complement strand
GTTTTTGGCTGGTCTCACTCAGCATAATGTTCTCAAGGTCCATCCATGTTGTTACATACTTCATGAGTTTATTCTGTCTTAAAGCTGCATAATATTCCATCGTATGTATATACCACAGTTTGTTTAGCCACTCGTCTGTTGATGGACATTTTGGCTGTTTCCATCTCTTTGCAATTGTAAATAATGCTGCTATAAACATGGTGTGCAAATGTCCGTTTGTGTCTTTGCCCTTAAGTCCTCTGAGTAGATACCTAGCAATGGTATTGCTGGGTCATATGGCAATTCTATATTCAGCTTTTTGAGGAACCGCCAAACTGCCTTCCACAGTGGTTGCACCATTTGACATTCCCACCAACAGTGATAGCACCTATTCTTGATAAAAAGACTGAAAAGTCTAGAAATAGAAGGAAACTTTCTCAACATGATAAAGGGTGTATATAAAAAAAACCCCACAGCTAAAATCATACTCAATGGTGAGAGACAAAGCTTTCCCTCCAAGATCAGGAACAAGACAAGGATGCCTACTGTCACTTCTGTTATACTGTGTCAAGGCCACAGTTTTCAAAACAGCATGGTGCTGGCATAAGGACAAACATATACACCTTTGGAATCCATTTGAGAGTTCAGAAATCAACTCTCACATTTATGGCCAGCAGATTTTTTTTTAATAGAAATAACGAAGTTATCAAACTTTTATTGATTTTTAAGACAGAAAATGAGTTATATTACCCACACAATCAGTTCCATTACACAATAAAGTGACATGGGGAATTCTTTAAGAATTAGTTCGGCTCTGAATGGGTATAAAGATTCTACCCTTTTAAGATTTAGCCAATTTTTCTTTTTCCTCTCCTTCCTCTCCCTCATCATCATCTTCATTTTCTTCTCCTTCATCCTCATCCCCTCCTTCATCAATATCTTCCACTCTTTCTTCAACATCATCATCATGTTTTTATTCTTCTTCCCCTTCTTCATTGTCCATATCAGGAACTAAATATCACCTTTGATGATCTCTCCTAACTCATCTGCACGTGCATCAGAATGGTCGGCAAACCAGGCAAAGAAGCTCTCTGGTTCTTCATGCTGCCTCTTCCTGCTGGCTTTATTCTGTGTTTGACTTGAATGTTTCATCAGATCCTTTCCAGATTTGCATTTGATTTCAGTCGACTGTTAGGATGGATCACCACTCTCATTCAGATGAAATTCTTTGGAGAGAACTTTATTTTTGAAGTAAAGACTTTCATCAAAATAAAATTCTATTCTGTAACCTGATTTAATGTCTTCAAACTTTGTCACTTCAACTCTTGTCAAATAATGCAGTGCCTCTTTATCTTCCTCCCCAAGCAATGCAGACACTTGTGGATGGTTGACAAATGTTATTACCCCAAAATTGGGGATTTTGGCGATCAATTCTGACCTCTTCTGAAAGAATGGTTGGCGGAGTATATTGTATCTCTGTTCTACTTTCAAAAATCTCCTCACTGGCTTGTTCATTAAGTCTGTTTATTTCATTTTGTACTTTGTCAATATGTTCAATTGCTTCCTGCTGTTCTTTTTCTCCTTTCAGCAAGTCCAGAGCAGCCGATGTTTCCTCTGGCCTGAAACAGGAAGCAGCTTTACTTTCTTCATTTGAGGCTGGAGCATAGACTGGCATTTGGGGCCATGCTGTTAATTCCAATAACCAGAGCCAGAGAGAAGTGTTTGCCTGGAAGAAGCTCAGAGAACTTGCCAACTGATTTTTGAGAAGTCTATTCAACTGAAAAGAATATTCTCTTCAACAAATGGTGCTGGGAAAATTGGATGCCCATTTGCAAACTAATGAAGGTAGATCTTCACCTACATCCCCTTCTCACACCATATACAAAGTAAACTCAAAATGAATCAAAGACACAACTGTAAGAATGAGAACTATAAAATACCTAGAAGAAAACATTAGAAAGTATCTTCAGGACCTTGTGTTAAGCAATGGTTTCTTAACACAAGCAATGACAAAAAAACATAGGTAGATGGGACCTCATCAAAGTAAACAAAGTAAAGTCCTTATATATCAAAGGACTTTATCATGAAAGTAAAACAACAACCTACACAATTGTAAAGCATATATCTGACAAGTGTTTAATATCAAGAATATATGAAGAAATCCTACAACTGAAAACAAAAAGACAAACAATGCAATTTTTAAAATGGGCAAAATATTTGAATGGACATTTGTCTAGAGAACCTATAAAATGGCCAAAAAGCACATGTAAAGAAGCTCAACATCATTAGCCACTAGGGAAGTACAAATCAAAATGATATTGAGAATGCCATTTCACACCCACTAGAAAGGCTACTAATATATAAAGAAAGGAAATCACGGTATTGCAGAGGATGCAGAGAAATAGGAACACTCATTCATTGCTCGTAAGAATGTAAAATGGTGCAGCCATTGTGGAAGACAGTTTGACATCTCCTCAGATAGTTAAGTATAGAATTGTCATATGACCTGGCAATCCCATTTCTTGGTATATACCTCCAAAATTTAAAGCTGGGACTTAAGAAGGTATTTTCATACTAATGTTCATAACAACATTATTCACAATTGCCAAAAGATGAAAGCAACCCAGGTGTCTATAACCAATAATGGATAAGCAAAATAAGGTATATATATATACAATGGAATATTATTCAGCCATAAAAATGAATGTTTTGATGCATGTAACAACATGAATGAATTTTGAAGACATCATGTTGAGGACAATAAGCCAAACACAAAAGGACAAATGTTGCATGATCTCACTGATTTGAAATAATTAGAATAAGAAAACTTTTAGAGTCAGAATCTAGAATATAGTTTACCAGGAACTGCAGTGTGGGTAGGGAATGGGGAATTAATTCTTAAACTGTACAGTATTTCTGTTTGTGGTGATGGAAATGTTTTGGTAATGGATGGTGGTGATGGTAGCCCAACATTGTGAATACAATTAATAGCACTCAATTATATATTTTATTATGGTTAAGGGGGGATTTTTGCTTATATATATATATATATGTTAGTGGAATAAAAAAATTTTTTAAAAAGTAGGACTGTACTACACAAAAAGTGAACCCTAATCTAAACCTTGTATTATAATTAATAGCACAATTATAAAAATGTTATTTCATCAATGTTAACAAATGCACTATACTTAATGCAATGTGTATAATGCAATAATGATGGATATATGAGAACTCTGTATGTTATGCATGATTTTTCTGTAAACCTACAGCTTCTCTGATAAAAAAAGTTACAGGTTTTTCCCTTTTTTACAGTACACCATTTTTCTGGTATTTCCCACTGGGGAAATATTTATGGACTATTTAGTGTGTACTTGCAGTGCTACTGCATGTCCTTCCATAATGAGATCCGCCATCCCTTTAATAAATAGATTTTGTATCTGGAAACTGATGGATTGCAATTTTGCACTGGGTGGCTGACATTTACCTTTGTTCATCAGATCCCTACTCCACTATATAAATAACATAACACCCTATGTATTAGACCGGGTCTTCTAGACAAAGAAAACCAGCAGGAGATATCTGTAAATATGATATTTTTAAAAGTGTCTCATGCAACCGTGGGAATGCAAGAATCCAAAATCTGTAAGGCAGGCTGTGAGGTGGACAACTCCAATGAAGGTCTTCAGTAAACTCCAGGAGAGACAACTGGGCACCATCACCTGGCCAAGTTGACACCTGAACTTGACCATCACACCCTACTTTGATGTTCATCTTGCCTCTAGGAACAGAGGTTCATCTTTCTTGACTCACAGAACTTTGTGGTTAAGCCCCCTTGTTACCACTTTGGCTTGGGAAACAAATGGTTGGTTCTCTGACTTCATGTAATAAATATATTCTAAGACCTCCACCTACCAGGGATTCTAAATCCTTTCTCAATAGTTTGTCAAGTCAGTTCCATCATCCCCACCTCATTTGTTGTAGGCCATTGTCATGTCCAAGCTTCAAGGAGCAATCCCTTCATCCCTACTCCAGGTGACCTTGCCAGCATGTTAAATCTGAATTATGGAAGAGTACTCCCATTTCAATAAGGTGCCCCTACCCAACATTATATCCTCCCCCCTTGATCCAATACCCTCCACATCTGCTCATGCACAGTCTCCATGTTTCTTTTTTTGTTTTTTTAATTTGCATATGGGCAGGATGCACCAGGGATCGAACTCCAGACCTCCAGCACAGCAGGTCGGAGCTCTGCCTGCTGAGCCACGGCAGCTGCCCAGTCTCCATGTTTCTGATGGTTCAAATTTGCCAAATTCAGAAATTCATTTGATGCATATACTAGTTTCTCCAGGAGAAGGACTGCATTTTCTGATTTGTGCTATGTTGTGACATTTGTGCTATGTGATCCAAGTTATGACACAGGAGGCTGTGTGTGAAGGCAGATGTGGATCTTGTGGAGAACAAGGATAAAAAATGCCTGCCTTCAGTGGAGTCTTTACAGTCTCTAAGAGCAGGAGGCTGTTTCCCTTTAACAAGTGCTGACTCCTGCTAGCTCAGAGGATTCAGAGGAATCTAACAGTCTAAGAATAACAGCTCATCTACCTAAATAGTCCCCTTCCAGTTCACAGAGTTCTCCTTTTCTATCAGAGTCCTGACTGAGTTAGGAGACCTTTTGAGGTCATGTATTCAACCTTCATTGCAGTCTGTCACTCATATAATAAAGTCTAGGGGCTGATTTTTTAGCACATTCTGCCCTCTGGCCAAAGGAGATGAAGTCTCTTTAAACTGCGTAATGGAGGACTTCCGACTTTCACAGAATGACTTGAGTTGATATTTGGCTAATTGTGGCTTGTCGTTTTCTTTCTCCAAGGCTTCTAAAACAGTTAAGAAAAGCCAGAAAACTTTCAATCCCTATAATTATCACTGTCCTTATATTGCTCAAGGGTTCTAACTATCTCATGACCCACACTTAATCTTTACCTGCACCTCATCCCATTTTAGGAATCTTGGGTTGCTATTGCATGCTAGGGGTTATGACCATTCCATTTCCCATCATCAGTGGAGTCCTTATTACCATTTGAGTCGGAGTGATCCAATTCTAAAATCCTATCCTTAGGATCGCTTTCTGGTACCAACTATCCTAGCCTCTGGTCCCTGCCTCCAAACCCCTCAATAAACAAAAAGCAGTGTCTACTGCAGGCAGTTTCGTTGGGAATAATCCAAGGGAGAAAGAGAGAGGAAATGGGGAACGTGAAACACAGAGAAGAAAGGAAAGCCAATGCAAAGGTGCTTTATCCAGTTGGTCATCACGGTGGGAGACTGGGGCTTGAGCCCAATGGGATCTGCTGAGAAATAATATAGAGTGTGTCTTGAAACCTCCACCCAAAGGTTGGGTGGAGGAATATTTCTCTACTAGCTTTCATCCCCTCGTCGACCAAGTGTTGTCCCAGGGCTTATTATCTCTCTTGTACTTTTGGGATGCTTATATGTGAATGTGTCCCTTGCCACAACATTAGAGAGAGTCTGGGAAGAGAGTAAGAGAAATGTGGTGCAGCTGAGGGAAATTGTTGTCATTTTCATCTGCATGAAGCTTATTGCTGCAACAACGGAAAGAGTAAAAGATGAGCTGAGTGCAGTGTCTATTACCCTGACATTTGTGTTTTTTTCTCTATGCTTTTGTTGCCTATTATTTTAAAACATCGAAATATATTCAAATGTAATAGATTCTTTACCATTTTCTTCCTTTTTCTTATTACGGGGTTTCAAGTACTTGAAGAAATGCCTGAGACTTTAGACACAGCAGTCACTGGCAGAGACTCTTATGTCACCAAGATCCCAACCTCAAAGTGAGAATAAACTATCTCCTCTGGGCTATGCTCAATTTTAAACAATAAGATAAGGGACAAAGAGAGATAAGAGTGATGCTCTCTTTCTCCATATTTTATGAAAACAAGGATTCTAGAAAAGCAACCTGGTTTTATTGGACTGAGGAGATTCTGCCTTCTCTAGCATCTGGTAACAAATTCATGAAGTATAGGGGACTTCACACCCCAAGGGTAGAACTTGGACTAGTGAGAGACAGAAAATGGGAAGCTTCTGGCAGATAAAGGCCGTGTCCTTTTTGTCCCAGCTAGACTGTTCTGATGCCTAGTGATTCTCTTGAACCTCCCTAGTTTGAGTTTGTACCGTTCAATAATGTATTAGCATGGAAGCTTCGCCTTGGGTTCTGATTTCTAAGGAACCTGTTAAGATATGGTCCTATAACTGGTGTTAGATTGGGATTGGATTCTCAATGTAATGATAAAATCTCAGGGCTACACTTCTGTCCTGCCAATTTCAGATCCCCAAAAGAGACAGCAACCCCCAGGAGCCAGCCACATATCAGGAATTAAGTTCAGCCAGATTCATATCTAGTTCAGGTCTCAGAGGGTTGCCCTCTTTCAGCAGAGACAAGGGCCAGCAAGGATCTTCTCTCCTGTTTATATTAAGGAGAGAAAACCCAGGCCAGCACCATAGGTATAACCTTCTAACCAAATTAAAAGGAAAGTTTGGGGCCAAGATAGTTATCCACATATCGTTTCAGTCATAGGTAAAGCACAACCAAGCTAATGAACGATGCAGGGTGAGGGAAGGAGTTAGAGACTTCCTCCTAAGTCCAAGCTCCATGCCTCTACAGTTGACAAGTGTCCTTTTGTTACCTGGACTCTTCTCTGTGCATCACAGCAGATCAGGATTTGTGGTAGCTCAAAAGAGAAGTTTGAGGGCACAGGGCCAGGACATCAGGCTTAATTTGTTTCTTCTTGTCTTTGACTCAGCCTACCCTTGACTGGCTTTTCCTCAAATTTGATTTGGAAGCAGCTAAACTTACAATAATTTAAGCAATTTCAGCCTTCCCCTATCAGTTCAATTCAACAAATATTTATCAAGTGTCTGATCTGTGGTAGTCGAATTATTATACACAGTTGCCTAGGCCAAGACCATTCATAATACATTCACAAACAGGCACTAGCAATATGGCAGGGCAGGTTTCAGGAGTGGGAGGAGGGTGAGGGAAGTGGAGTGGGGAGGATGCAGGAAAAGGGGGGTGGAGAAGGTGATAGACCTGCAAGGGATCTTGGACAAATGGCTCTAGAAGCACTGCTCTTAGGGTATGGAATACTGGAGGAACAAGAGTGAATCTGGGAAGGGCTAGGTAGCTGCAAGGTGGAAATTTTGTTGTATATTTTCAAAAAGAAGAATACACAGGCTCCTTTCTGGCTCCACGGCCTTTGGCTCCCTCTAACTGGCTCTCCTACAGACAGCCTGAACCTGGCATTTCCAAGTGAATTCACCTTCCTCCTCAAAATCACCTCTCACATTTGTTGCATTACCAACTCTCCAATCTCCCCAGTCAGCGGTTTGGGAGCATAACAAAATAAACCTCTGCTACTGCATGTTTATCTCTTGTATGGTGAATTAATGGTCATTCTTTTGAATAATGAAATGGTTGCCAAGCAATACCCCTCTTTTGTCACTACTGGATGCAGCAGGCTGTGGATATTCATGACAACCATCAGGGAGCTCTGGGCCCTGCAAAGTGATGCTCCAGGGAGACATGGGAGAGAGGAAACTTGTTCCTCCTTCTGGACTTTGCTTTCTTGGGCCTGGGTTTTGAAGTTTAGTTATTCTTGAGGCACTACCAGGCCAGAGAAGAAAGAAGGCCCATGCTATTTGGGAGTTATGTGTGTGTCAGATCCAAATCTGAGACTTTTAGGCAGTTTGATATTTGAGAGGGAGGTAAGAAGCTGGCTGATTATTATTCTATCACATCTGCCTGGGCTTCATCTGTTCTAAGAATCCTGCTAATAGTGTCTGTAAGATTCTTTACCAATACGTAAGAAGTGATAGGACTTTAATGTCATCTGTGTCTTCCACCCTTGATAAGGGTGTTTAATTCATTTGTACTGAACTGTCTTTTTCAACTCGGTATAATCTCCACCCCCTTTTCCATTGCCCTCTGCATTACGGGGGAAAAAAAAGCTGGAACTCCATTTCCCAGAATCATTTTCCTGTGTTATTCTGGGTTAGAGTCTGCCACTTAAAGGCACTCATGGGAGATGTGAAAAGCAGAAAAGAAGGAGAAGCTGGAGCTTCTATTGGCAGTTGTGAACAGATGTTTGGGGATGTGATGAATACGATTTGTTGTAAGTTCTGGGCAAACTCCCGAGAATCACCTGTGTTGGTACTGTATTCAGCTGTGACTATTGCCAACAGCTCCATGAGACCAGCAGCAGTTTCCAGGTCTCTTCCTCAGTCCTTCCAATCATTGTGCAAGTGTCTAATTCTTTGCTTTACAACCTTTTCTCTTTGGAATGCTGAAGTGCTCCTCTTTTATTGATAGAGCCCTTACTAATACAACACTGCTGCAGCCTCATTCACCGCTTTTGTTATGGTGGTCATAGTGGTGGTAGGGAGGAGGGGAATTCTTATTCCTGGCAAATTTACTAGTATAGTAGACCAGGCAGATTCTGGAAACTTTTTCTAGCTCTTTAACTAGAGACCTTTGTTGTACAGTAATGGTCACCCTTGATGGAGCAGGACAAATAGGGTTAGTCCTTACTTCTTCTTCTCTCATAGCCCTCTTCCATTTGCTTGAAATCAGCATGTTTGAGGCACTTCATTTAAGATGAGCTAGTGGGCTAATGTATGGTCTGGTTGTAGTCTAAGATTATTGCAGTGAATGACACTGAATAAAAGGGACAGATGTCTACGCTTAGTCTTTGGGCCATATGGAGCTGTTTCCTCAGGAAAATAGATGTGAGTGTATGAATCTGGAAAGGATTTTGCCAAACCACAAAGTCAGAGGGAGCAATTCCCACAAGACTGCCCTCACTTTAGATATCAGTCGCAAATTTGGGGATATCTGGTACCACCCTCACTTCAGACCAGCTGGCAACAAATTTGGGGGTTCCCATGACCACTCTCAGGCTCAATAATTCACTAGAATGACTTAAAGAACTCAGAAAACAGTTTTAATTATGATTTCAGTTTTACTATACTGAAACAACATAAATTAGAGCCAGCCAAAACAAGAGATGCATGAGGCAGAGTCTGGGAGCATCCAAACGCAAAGTTTCAAGTTGCCCTCTCCCCACGAAGTCCTGGATGACATTATCTCCTCACAGACACAATGCATGACAATACACACAGAGTATTGCTAGCCAGCGAAGTTCAACCAAACTTTCGGTGTTCAGAGTTTTTATTGGGGCTTGCTCATATACTGCCTACATAGCTGACCTTTAGTCTCCAGCCCCTCCTGGAGATTTGGACTGATACCTTTATCTCCAATTCCTCTGAATGTTGGAACTGAGTTGGCATGTTACAAGCCCCCATCATAAATCACACTGTTAAACTGTCCAGTGGCCAAAGTTCCAGGCAAACAAAGACATTCTTATCAGGCAGGACATTTCAGGAGCCTTGAGATCACCTCTTTGTGGGTAAGGGCAAAGGCCAGACCTCTTTGGTAAGGTTAATTCTTCATTACACAATGTTACATGAGGAACTCTTGTTTTTAGCAATCTGCTTTAATAAGCCCTTAGGGAGGTTGGGCCTCATGGCCATAGAAAACTATGGACAACATGGGGGTGTAGATGTCTACAGCGCATGCCAGCTTTGTCATGTGATACATATTATGGTAGACTGAGTTATGTACTCTAGAAAATACGTGCTCTTAATCTTAATTGCATTCCTTTGGGTGTGCACCCATTGTAAATAGGACTATTTGAAAATGTTATTTTTAGGTAAAGTGTGGCTACCTGAATCAAGATGGGTCTTAATCCTATGACTGGAGGCCTTGTAAAGAGAAAGCCCTGGGAAAGAGCTGGAAGCCACAAGTCAGTGGAACCCAGAAGAGAAAGGAGAGAACACTATCATGTGATGGGAAGGCCAAGGAACCAACGATTGTTAGCCAGTCAGAATGCTACAAATCTTGGGAGGAAGCAAGCCCTTAGCCTCCAAAACCATGAGACAATATATTCCCATTTTAAGTCAACTATTATGTGGTATATGTCATAGCAGCTAGGAAACTAAGACGAGGACCATTTTACCAGACATTGCTAGTTGCCTGTCCATTTTCCCTTAGCACCCACATTTCCCACATATAGTATCTTTAAGGCAAGCACCTACTACATGTCTGAGGGCTTTTGGCTGGCCAAAGGACGTTCAATGAGTGAGCAGAGAAGGCCAAAAATGACAGATGGGCAGGGTGGATAAATGGCCCAGCGTCTTCACCTATCATTTGGGACACCTCTGTGGTGTGTTCCTTTTCTGAGGCTTATTCCAGGAAAAGTTCAAAGGGTACTAAGCCCCAGTAGCTAGATTTGAAAGATTTAGCAAATAAAAACACAGGATGCCTAGTTAAATTTGGAATTTTAGATAAATGATGAATAATTTTTTAATCTATGTCCCTTTCAATTTGTGACATATACATGCTAAAAAGTTATTTATTGTTTATCTGAAATTCAAATGGAATTGGGCTTTCAATATTTTACATGGCAAGCTAACCAGTGACCCAAAGCTATTACTTGCTCATTAAATCCCCCTGTATTGGCTTCCCTCTCTTCCGTATTCCACTTCACCCCTCATTTGCTGATGCTTCCTGCTCTCCCCGAATGTTATTTTTACAGAGTCTGATTCTGATGGCTCCTCCCTGAGCAATCCTGTGACACTTGGAAATCCTCTGACATGAAAACATTGAATTGATTAAGATTAACTTTCTGGCAGCTAGCAGAATGGTAGTTGGCTTAAAGTAAAACTTAAATTTGGTTACAGGAAAATAAAGGTACATTTCTTGAATACCTGAGTTTGTTGCCTGAACTTTCTCTGTGTACTGTCACTTTAAACCTTCACAACTCGATACAGCAAGGACTATTATTTGCCAGATTTAACCATGGGACTTAAGAATGACAAGTGATTTTCCTAAGTTAATAGTTATCAAGTGGCAAAATCAGGATTCAGACCCAGGCCATCTGTTTATAGAATGGGTGGTCATATTTGTGTAGTACATTTGTAGCCACATCGAAGAC
>PVIY010061975.1:0-11037 GCA_004026745.1 Myrmecophaga tridactyla | reverse complement strand
GAACATTAGCTTAGTTTCTTTGGGAGTATATTTGGATTAATGGGTAAATACATTTATGATGGATAATTGGTATCAAAGAATGGATTTTTTCAGGGATATAATCACCTGCCCTGGATAGTAGTTGTGTTTTCAGGCACTTGGAGGGCTTCTAATAACTGTTGTTATTAAGTATGCAGATAATATTTTAAAAGGATTTGCAGCCTCTTTATCCATAATATCATCAATGCTGATATCCTATTTTTGACTATAAGATTTTGTGCCAACCAGTATCTTTTTCCTTGGAGCTATCCTTGTAATAACAGCTATTTTCCTATATGGTTATGATCCTAAACCTATAGAAAATCCCACTAAATCATAGGAGTATACGATCTTAAACTGTTTTTTCAAGATGGTCCAACAGAAATCTCAACATTAATCCTGCACAGAGGACTTCAAACAGTTATGTGAAGATATCATACTGAATTTGATTATACTATTCAAATGGTTTGAAATTATAAAAATTTAAGGAAAAAAATGTATATATATATAAAAAAATACTTATTGCATCTAGAAATCAAAACTTAAAAGTATTTCCAGGGTTTAGAATACCTTATTTAGAGAAAACTTGAAATCTGAGTATAAAAATATTTTACCTTTTTGACTACTGCAGAAATGTCCTATGTACTCTTTGCAAGAGCACACAAATGTCAAATATCAAGTTTTGCAAATCAGATCTGTCTAATCTTATTAAATGTTTTTTTATCTTACCTTTTTGTACAGAGTACATAACTTTGATATATCTTCTTGTACAGATATATCAAATCACACAGAATATTCAAAGTTTGAAAATTGTAATTACATATAAAGTTGTGAAGATATAAGAAGTATATATGATTTGAAAAAACTTTTTCATGTATCTAAGATTTTTATGTTTGTACAAAGGATTGCTTAACAAAGGGTTATAAATGTTATTGTTAAATTATATAAAAATTGGTAGAGTAACATTCTGGCTCGACTTATCAGAGAATAAAATTAATATTTAAATTTAATGTAGAGAGATACACATATCTATTTCTCTGTATATGTTCTTAAGACCTTCTGTTGTTTCAAACAGCTGTAAACAATTCAGTTGCTCATATGCTAGATAGGAGTCAATAACTTTTACACTAATGGAGTTTTGTCCTTAATCTCCTAATTGTATTTTTTTCTGTAAATCAGATAAATTCTTAATATTACGTTAAATTAAATTTGTATATGTGTTAATTTCCATTAAAATTTTAAAATGTAACAAAAAAGTAACAAAGGAACTAACAGTCATCACCCAACACTTATTAAATTGAATTCAAACTTCTTAGCCATTTCAGGCTCACTGTTTTCTCATTCTAGTCTACCTTTTCAGCCTTGTCTTTCATACTTAAGCCAAATTGGACACTGTTTATTCCCTGAAGTGAAGTTCCTCACTTCCCTGCCTTGAAGTGCTCATTTTTCCCCCTGCCTGAAATTTCTCTATCCCATCTCACTTGTCAAAATCCTCCACATTAAGCCTAACTCAACTACTGGTCTCCTCCTATGCCCCTCTGTAGCATCTGATACTCCTGCATGACTTTATATTTTGCCTTTTATTATGATTATTTATGTATTTTATTTTTTTCTCCTAGTAATGTTCATGTAACATAGAATAGAAACAATATCCTGTTACCCATATGATTTAGCAAGGCATATGATGTTTAATTACATGAATGCATGTCCATAATGCAGCCTTGATTCACTCTATTCTAAATAGTTTGGGCAGGATTATATCAATTTATGTATCAAGTCACATCACCATTATATAATAACTTACTCATTATATAAATAAATCTGTGCATATATGCTCATTGAAGGAGGAATACAAGATAGTACAAGGATACTTAATTTCAGGCCTGTGCTCTGTCCAACTAAATGATCTTATAAAAGTTATAGAACTCTGAGCTCTAGTTTTCTCATTTGTAAGACAGGATTATTACCTACCTCATAATAGTAATTAGAGGACTAAATGAGAAATGTATTTAAAGTGCTAGTCTGGCATCTAATACATGCTGTATTAATTTTTAGTCCATACCTTGCTCCAGGGTCTTCTTTTCCTCATATTCAAATGGAAAGGGTTGTTCTAGATCAGTAACTTCATAATGGTGTTCCTTTAAGCACCTGCAGAAGAGCCAGAGGAAAAGGGAAAATGGATAGGTCTCTGAGTGTCCAACCTCCACTTTAATCAAAGTAGTTTTTCTTTAATTTTAGAGATCCTGGTAAATTTTTATTTGAAAAAAAGGAGGGGGGTGGTTTACAACCTATAAAAAACATTTAAAAACCATTAAACTGGATAATCTCTTTCGGCTTTAAAATACTGTAGGGTTTTGTTGTTGTTTTTAACTATCTAGGCTTTTGTAAAAAGAAATATCCACGTCTTATTTTTTTATAGCTGTCTCTCTATGAGCCCAGGTGAAGAGATCTTAACCTTATTACAGACCATACCAATAGATATGGAAGAGCTTAAGAAAGAAGAAGCTAATCTTCCCCCAGAGGATGGTAAGTGATGAATTGAATAGAGTGGAATAGTTAGAAAGAATTAAAACATTCCACTAAATCTCACAGTGTTCTTCCTCAAGAGTACCTTTCATGTGACTGTAGTATGGCAGTATCATTCTTTCTCCTTTTTCAGATGAACACTGGTTAGATCTCTCACCAGATCAGCTGGATCAACTCCTGCAGAAAGCTGCTGGCAAAAATGAATCAGAGTCCATTCCCAAGGAAGAGAAGCAGAACTATGACTTAACTCAAGTTTCAGAGAGCATGAAAGCTTTTATAGCCAAAGTCTCAACCCATAAGGGAGCAGAACTTCCCCAGTATGTAATTTGTATTGAAGTATGATTATCAGAATAGTAATAACCCAAATGAAGTCATCCAGTCATTGCCATTTGCACTCCTCTTTTTTAATGTTTCCTTCTTTTGGTACCTAGCAATGATTACTTAACTTATCTGGACTACTGGCAGAAAACTTCTGCCAGACTTCTGATAGCCTCTTCCTTTACAATCCTTAAAGTAAGCCAGAAAGACTACTCAAAGATCTAAAAGTGATCATTTCAGAGTCCTGCAGGGAAATGATGTATTTTATAACTCAGACTTTTACTCACAGCCTTATGGACTCTCAATATGTAATTCTCAATCAGTTCAGATTCTGATCCACCATCCCACAACAGACTGGAAGCTGCACACTAATTTCTGTTGCCCTGCAAATCCAGTAAATATAAGAACATGAGGATTTTTAAAATGTGAACTATGATTTTCCTTGCTGTGCCTCTTTTGAGATTGTATCTGGTGGTTTTCCTAAGAAAGGCACCACTTTAGAAAAAGTTCTCAAAGAGTTGTGTTCAGGATAAATTAATTGTCTTTTTTCGTTTAATTTTTAGAGACCCTTCAGAGGCTCCAATCACATTTGATGCAGATTCCTTTCTTAGTTATTTTGATAAGATTTTAGGTAAGTTGCATTGTGAGGTTTACTTATATTTTGAAACTAAGTATGGCTATTACTAGATCATTGGATCTCTTGAAAGTCAAAATGTTTGATTTCTCTTTGTGGTTTTGAGTTGCCTTCAATCATGATATTACTGCCCTATTGAATGGTTTTGCAGAGGGTGCCTGGCTTCGTGCCTAACATAGTAGCTTCTCAATAAGTATCTGTTGAATGAGTGAATGTTCTATGTTTATATAGGGTTTTATCTAAACTCATATCTTACTACTTTTTCTCTTTTAGGTTTACTGTACTTACAGATCAGTAAGAAAAAAGCCAAATAAGCCAATGGAAAAATCAGTAAAGGGTAGGAATAGGCAAGTTCACTGAAGAAGTATAGTCCAATAAATAGTTAAATGTCACTAGTAAACAGGTATATACAAAATGAAAACAAAAACTTACTTTTACCCATCAGCTTGGCAAAAATTTAAAAGACTGATCATATTGTTTTCTCAAAGATTGGGGAAATGAGCACTGTCAGACTCTTGGGATGAAAGTGAAAGTTGTATTTTTGCAAGGAAGTTTGATACTCTAGATGCCATAACCTTTAAATTAGCAATGTCATTTCCTGGAACTTACTCTATGAAAAAGATATATATGCTAATATGATATTGTAGCATTGCAATAGCAAAAATGTCTATCAAGAGGGAAATAGTTAAATAAATAATGGTACATCCTTATTTTTAACTACTATGCAGCCCTAATGAAGAGTGAGGTCCAAATATATTCTGACAGAGAAGGACCTACAAGACATTTAAATAAGTGCAAAATCAAAGCATAGTTCAATATTGTGGTGGGTTGGAGTTATGTATCCCAGAAAAGCATGTTTCTGGGATACTTAAACATAAGTTCTAAAATAGCTTAAGGCTTTGGGGATGCTGTCATGAAATTAATCCTGAATGAATCAGGATGGATCTTAATCCTATTACTGGAGGCTTTACAGAGAAGGCCACAGGAGAAGCAAGAAGCTGGAAGTCAGTGGAACCTGGAGGAGAAAGAAGATGCCACCATGTGCACTGCCATGTGGCTGAAAAGGCAGGGACCAAGGATCACTAGAAACCAGCTTCAAAATGCCACAGTCTTTAAGGAGGAAGCCTCACCTTGCTGATGCCTTGATTTTGTACTTCTAGACTTAAAACTATGAGCCAATAAATACTCATTGTTTAAGCCAACCCATTGTATAGTATTTAACAACTGGGAAACCAGTACAGTTTTTGGTATGATGAATAGGGTAATGCTAGGACAAATATCTGAAGATGTGGAAACAGCTTTTGAATTGGGTAATGGGTAGAGGCTGGGAGAATAATGAGGTGTTTGATAAAAAAAAAAAAAAGAAGCCTAGATTGCTTTGAAGAGACTGTAGAAATATGACTGTTAAAGGTACTTACAATGAGGCCTTAGAAGAAAATGTTAAATGTGTTATTGGAAACTGGAAGAAAGGTGATCCTTGTTAGACAGTGGCAGAGAACTTAGCAGAATTGTGTTCTGATACTGGATTGAAAGTGGAACTTGTGAGTGATGAACTTGGATATTTAACTGAGATTGACACGCTAAGTGTAGAATGAATGTTTGGCTTCTCATTGCAGCTTATAGTGAAATGTGAGACGAAAGGGTTAAGCTGAGAATTGAATTGTTAAGTACAGAGAAACCAGAAATGTATGATTTGAAAAATTCTGAGCCTATCAGGTAGTGTGGTTTGAGTCTAGGTCTGGAAATGGCTCTATCAGGGAGTTCCCTGAGCTTTTTGGGAAGTGACTCCCCAGAGAAAAAGGTTCCATTCTTTGCTAAAGAAGGTGTGGCTGAACAGGGACCCAGTCAGCCATTTCAGTGGAAGTCAAGATTGGAATTGCAGTTATCCAGGAAGAATCTTTGGAAAGTTCTATTGTTTGATGGCTTGGACCACCCCCACCCCCCACCCCCCCAGAACTTCATGGAAAGTAGACAAGTTTTGTGTAAAATTTTTATAAGCTAGGACTAAAAGGAACAGAAATGGGATGTATTGAAGAAAAAGTGACTTCAAGGGCAGAACCATGACACCAGAGGTCTAGACTAGAAAGATCTCTTTGGACCAAGATAGTGGGCCCACCCATGTTTGTGGAAAAGGCGGTCCGCCCCAGCACTTGGAGAGGGCAGGCATTGCTTAGAGATGGTGGGTCTTGTGCCCCAGACATTTCAAGAGAGCCTGGCCACCATCCCAATACTCAGAGTAATTGGGGCCTGTGCCCTGGCGTTCATAGACAGCCTGACCAGCATCCCAGTGCTCAGAGAGTGTGGGGCCTACACTCCAGTTTCAGGGAGAGCCTGGCACAGCATAAGCACTTGGAAGGGGTGAGAGGTCTAAGACCTCAAGCAGGCTGGAAGGACAAAGCATCAAGCCACAGATGGTTCTTATACCTCGAGATCTAATGGAATTTGCCCTGTTGGGTTTCAGACTTACTTGGGACAGTGACCTCTGTTTTCCTTCCAGTTTCTCCCTTCTGGAATGTTTATCCTCTGCCTGTCTGATCATTCCATCAGTCAGAGGATTTTGCCCCAGGTGGACCACACCCATAACTAATTTTGATGAGACTTTGGATACAGCACCATTCTAAAATGGTTTAGGGCTTTGGGGATGTTGTCATGGAACGAATGTATTTTGCTCATGGGAAGAACCTGTCTGTCTTTTGGGGATCCAGAGGGCAGATTCTGGCAGCCTGAAATTATGTGCCCCAGAAAAACATATCCTTAATCCATTCTTGTGGTTGTGAAACCATTGTAAATAAGACCTCTTGATGTTGTTATTTCTATTAAAGCATGGTCCAGCTGAATCAGGATAGGTCTTAATCCTATTACTGGAGGCTTTATAGATAAGGTCATAGACAGAGAAGCCACAGGAGAAGCAAAAAGCTGGAAGTCAATAGAGCGTAGAAGAAAAAGGAGAAGATGCTGCCGTGTGCATTGCCATGTGGCAGAAAAGCCAGGGGCCAAGGATCACCAGAAACTAGCCCCAGAATGTCACAGTGTTCAAGGAGAAAGCCTCACCTTGCAGATGCCTCAATTTTGGATTTCACCTAGCCATAAAACCATGAGCCAATAAATTCCTGTTGTTTAAGCCAACCCATTGTATAGTATTTGTTTTAGCTGTTGGGAAACTAACACAAATAGGTATATTATATATCCTCTATATAAAAAAAAAATAAAACTACATTCTTTTATGTGCATATACCCATATGTACAGAACTGCATCTGGATACCCACAGACTTAAAAGATGATGTCTTCCAGAAAGAGGTAAGATGTTAGGCAATACTTCTGTATGGTTTGAAGGTTTACATAAAAATGTATTCAGGTGTTGTGTAGTTTTTAAATTTTTAAGAGAAAATTTTTTAAATAAAGTAGAGTACTTCAACTCAGCCTATATACCTTTCTGCAAATGTCTATCAGTCTTACCATTTTGTAGGAGTTTTTGTGAAGTAATTTGGTTATATAAATTCACCCCTTTCTGAAGGTAGCATTTTAATTCTTTTGAGAGGTGTAATCACTTTTTAAAAAATTACCAAGTGCTTTTTCTGTGTTGGTGTCTGTGTAGGGCCAAGGCCTCATGAGTCAGATTCTGATGATCTGGAGGAGGAAGACTTTGAATGTTTAGACAGTGATGACGACTTGAACCTCGAAGCACAAGGGCCTGGGGAAAGGGCTTCTCTGAAGGGAACTCTCGATAATCTGAAATCATACATGGCCCAGATGGACCAGGAACTGGCACACACCAGCATTGGCAAAAGTTTCACCACCCGGAAGCAAATGGTATGTGTGCTTTTTTTTTAATGCAATTTTATTGAGATAATATTCACATACCCTATAATCATCCAAATAGTACTATTAGTGGTTCACAGTATCATCATATAGCTGTGCATTAGTCATTGCAATGGATATTTGAACATTTTCATTATTCCAAAAAACAAAAAGAATAAAAGTAAAGAAGAACACCCAAAACATGCCATAGTTCCCCTTCCCCTACCATAGTTCCCCTTCCCCTATTATTTATTTCTTATTTGTTTTTTTTTCCTTACTCATCTGTCCATACACTGGATAAAGGAGTGTCAGTCACAGGGTTTTCACAGTCACATAATTATACCTTAAAAACTTTATAGTTATTCAGTTATCTTCAAGAACCAAGGCTATTGTATTACAGTTGAACAGTTTCGCATATTTCCCTCTAGCTACTCCAGTAACTCCAAAACTGAAAAGGCTTATCTTTATGCTGCATAAGGATAACCTCTAGTTTACAATCTAGGAATCTTTCCCATAAGCCTTCAACTAACATAGCCTATGCTCTCAAATTGCACGTTATAGTTAATCCATGTTAGTGAGGTGTTATAATATTTGTCTTTTCATTTCTGGCTTGTTTCATTCAAAATACTGTCCTCCAGGTTGATTTGCCTAGTTAATGCCACACAGGGATGTATGCTTTTAACCTCTTTCCGAGTCCATTATGAAGGTTAGCTAAAACCATATGTTGCCTTAGGTTTTCTTTCTTTCTTTTTGATATGTGAGATTTGAAATAAAATCTAATTTGTCCCTCACTTTGGTAGGGGATGAAGGATTATTAACTTTTTCCCCATATATCAAATTAATTATACTCCTTTTCTATTATTGATCAAGATTTAAAATAAAAATCCATGTAAATATCCAAATAAAAATCCAAATTAGAATATGGCTGCATATTGCTACTACTGACACTTTAAAATTGATTTCAAAAAAAGAGGATTTAAAATACCTAAATAACTAAGTTTTAATATTGTCTGTTTTGTATTTCCCTAATTTAGAATTCACCCTCTACTCACATTTTTATCTTAGTTTTTATGCCAGCATTGTCTAACCCTAGATAGAGGCATGATGGAAAGAGGATAGACTCCAGAGTCTCACAGATGAGGGTTTGAAATCCTGCTCAGTTTAGGATTTAATCAATTATCCTTTAACCAATAATCTTCATGTCCTAGAATTAATATGAGAACCACGTGAGACAACAATAAAACGATGAGGCCCTTAATTAATATTAATCCCCCTTGCTCTGATTATCTAAACCATATTTAAAGCTATAATCACTTCTAGTATTGTTACCAAACCTAATATAAACCATACAATAGATTTATCTAAAGAAGATGTTTCTTAAATTTTAATGTGACTATGAACCATCTAAGTAAGGATCTTGTTAAAATATAGATTCTGATTAAGTAGGTCTGGGGTGAGGCTTGAGATTTTCCATTTCTAACAAACTTCGAAGTGAGTTTGCTGCTGGTCCATGGACTGTACTTCGAATAGCAAGAATAGATCATGCTGCTACTTTTTAAATCCTTCCCCAAGCCTGTTAAATCAGAGGCCTAAGTAACAATTCAGTCTTTCTATTTGGACCTCCAGAGCATTAAAAAAGAAAGTAGCGTCTTTCGTTTACTTCTTTCAGAACTCTTAGGCAAGCTATAAATGTACCTTCCTAACTCTGGTTATCTCCCTTGGAGAGTCATTATACTTGTAGAAATCTTTCCTAGAAAGGAATTTTTCCTATTAGAACCAAGTTTTAATATGCATGCTAAATTACTTAGTTTATTAGACTTCATTTTGGCTTTATATCCCAAAGGATAAAAAATTTCCTTTTTCATTTGGAATTAAATTTTACATTTTGCTTGGTTAGCTTTTTATTGTAACCACCACCTGTTCTAGTCTACCAAAGCTGCCAGAAAACGACACACCAAAGATGGATTGGCTTTTAATAAAGGGGATTTATTTAGTTAAAAATGTATAGTTCTTCCGAGGAAAGACAGCTAACTTTCAATTGAGGTTCTTTCTTACATATTAAGGCACAGGGTGATCTCTGCTGGCCTTCTCTCCAAGCCTCTGGGTTCCAACAGCTTTCTCCAGGGTGATTCATTTCTGCATCTCCAAAGGCCTGGGCTGAGCTGCGAGTGCTGAGATGAGGTATACGGAGCTGCTTGGGCTGTGCTACATTGAGCTCTCTCATTTAAGCATCCAGCCAATTAAATCAAACATCATTCATTGCAGCAGGCAGCCTCCTAGCTGACTGCAGATGTAATCTGTGACAGATGAGTTTCACATGCCATTGGCTCATCTCC
Source organism: Myrmecophaga tridactyla (assembly GCA_004026745.1). NCBI lineage: Eukaryota > Metazoa > Chordata > Mammalia > Pilosa > Myrmecophagidae > Myrmecophaga > Myrmecophaga tridactyla. The sequence continues at coordinate 1,406 of PVIY010061975.1, read as the reverse complement.
ACAGTGGTAGAGCTAGGCACCTTCACCTGGCCAAGTTGGCACCTAAACCTAACTACCACACCATCTAACCTGACAGGATCTCATACCATGATTTTCTTTTCCCCCCATGAATTAGGAACCTCTGTTCCAGACTGCCAGTAACAGTTCAGATGAGGAAGACTCTGGTACAGGAGAATCTGTTATGGCACCTGTGGATGTAGACCTGAACCTGGTTTCAAATATATTGGAATCCTATAGCTCCCAAGCTGGACTGGCAGGACCTGCTTCTAACCTTTTACAAAGCATGGGAGTGCATCTGCCTCACAACACTGATCACAGAACCATACGTAAGCCATCAAAAGATTAACCAACACACTCACTTTCTCTTTTTTGTTCTTAAATATTGCCTGATTGTGTTAATTTCTATTTTATTCATTGAGTAAAAATGTTTTTTCATTACAAGTTTTTCAAGTGGACTTCTCTGTGAGTACTAAATGCTGACATTTGTGCACAAATCTTTGTATTTTCAACTCTGGGTTACACAAAAGGTTCTAGAAGCAGCAGAATAAATAGGATCAAGGCCCTGAACAGCCCTGAGATGAGGAAATATCCCTGTTAAGGACACACCCTGCAGCTATGCATCCTCAATGAAAATTTTTTTTTTTTAAGATTTAATGGAACTAGTTTGGGGTGTTTTTGTTTGTTTACATTTTTATTATAAAATATATATACAAAGAAAAGAAAGAAAAAGCAATACTTTTCAAAGTACACTTCAACGAGTAGTTACAGAATTTGTCATGGGCTACCATTCCACTATCTCAAATTTTTTGTTCCAGCTACTCAAAACACTGGAGACTAAAAGGAATATCAATATAGATTCAGCCATCATACTCATTTGTTAAATCCTATTTTCCAGGATTTCTAGAAAATAGAAATTTTCTATTATCTAATTTACTCCTTCTCCTTTGATCCTTTGCCCAGTCTATAGGGATCTTTAGGCAATGCCCATTCTGACTTTTTCATCTTGAGAGGGGGTGTTAACACTAAAGGAATAGGGGATGTAATTAATTGATAATCTTGGAGTGGCCCCTATGGGTTTTAGGATTTATCTGATCTAGGAACCCTCCAGGAATTATAGGTTGCAGGAAAGCAAACTTAGTGGATAAGACTTTATAGATTCTCAGTTAGAGCCCTATTGTTAAGAGTTAACAGGAGTGTCATTGGTTGGGGTTTAGCAAACCATGGCAATTAGCACTATCTAACAGAAGTTTGCATTAAGAGTAACCTCCAAAATATAGCCTGTTGACTCTATTTGATCTCTCTTAGCCACTGATGCCTTATTTTATTACACTTCTTTTCCCCCTTTTGGTCAGGAAGATGTTGTTGATCCTACAGTGCCAGCACCAGACTCATCCCCAGGATTCATG